>JAABKJ010007590.1:0-11661 GCA_011634705.1 Andricus grossulariae
GTTTTTATGTCATCGCTGATTAATCTACGATTTTCTAAAAATTCAAATTTACCACATATGTAGCAAAATGCATTAGGGTCGCCCACGCAATCATGCGCTATGGTGGAAGTGAGTGAATTGGAATTGGAACAGCGCTTAGAAGACACGATGTGTTTAAATTTCACAGTTTATAGTTTATTAGACTTTATAGAAAAATGAAAATAAGGAAGCCACTGACTACAGTCACATTAAAGAGCACGCTGGAAGATATCGTCAAAAACCTTTATGAAACTAACTTGGCACCAATGTCCTCTTCACTGACGTGTAGTTCGAGTGCGATCTGTCATTTGTTTTGTTCACAGTCATTTGTTTTGTTCGATTTTACGTCTATTTTTGCCTTTTTCGGAGAAATAAGAGCCAACTGGGTTATTTGGACCACGGATTGGGATTCAGTGACCCCGAAAACATATAGATATGCCCGTGTAGTCCGCCGGGCAGAACAATTTTTCGTTGTGTGCTGGTGTTATTAAACAAAATATAATCTTGTGTACAGTTTCGCGATTATTAAGAATTTTTATGTTTAAAAATGCAAAATAAGTAAATTTGTTTTCAATATAGTATTATCTCCAGATGCTATGTCACTTTATTCGGTAGAATCAATTTGACAATTTGAGTTTTAAATTGTTCAAATAAGAAGCCGTACCAATTCCAATATCTACATCATGATATGAGCTGCAGAGAGCTAAATTATCAGCTGTCGTCTATAGGCTTTCCCAGATGTACAGAATAAAAAACCTTGGAGTAACTCAGATGTAGAACAAAAAAAAATCTTATTCATTATAGACAGACATAAATTGTACTAAATATACTTGTATCAATACATTTTATTAATAAAAGGAGGTGTTTCCGGGACTGGTCGAAGTAGATTGTCCAATCAAGTCCTTTTTTCAAAATCCGAGAGGACGGAGAACCAAATCGGATTGGTATTATATCCATTGTCCCTATTGATGTTATCAGGGTCTATTAAGATTTCGATTACTTCGCTTTGTTTTCATTGAAAATTATGGTATGTTTTTGCAATGACAGTCGTTTTGTGAAATAATATGCTATGTCCTATTTAGATATGATGCTCAGCTAGTGATGTTTGCGTAAAGTGTTTTAGCCTGACTTTACTCTTATGTTCCTTTATATGTTGTTACAACGCTCTCCCGGTTCGTCCAATATAGACTTTGACACAAGAGCGAGGGATTTTATATACTCCCAGATCACTGAGAGGTGCTTTTTAATCTTTAGGGTTGTTTAGAAGTTTTTCTATCTTCGCAGGTCGTTCAAATATTGTATGTTGTGTTTTCTGAGAATTCTTCCTATTTGTTCTGTGATACCTTGGACGTAGAGTAGGATGATGGTCGTTCTTCTCTTTCTTTCTTTAGTAGGTTGCTTGGACATGTTTTCTGTTAGTGAATTTCTCATTGCTTCATTAATTTGTTTGTGTAATAGTTCTGTATTAGGATTTGTTTAACGTTTTGTAATTCCTTTTGTAAATTATCTTTATCTGTTATCAAGACAGCTCTGTATACTAGGGATTTGATGACCGATTGCTTTTGAGATGGGTGGTGGTGGAAGGAGGCATGTAGGTATCTGTACGAGTGGGTTTTCTGAAAAACTTCATGTCCTAATATGTTATCAGATCTTCCGTAAACTATTACGTCCAAAAAAGGCAATTTTCCGTTTTCTTCAATTCCCATGGTGAACTGGATGTTAGGGTGTAATCTACTGACGAAATCCGAAAACCTGTGTAGTTTATCTTCTCCATGTCTCCAGATGACAAAAGTGTCATTAACGTAACGGCACCAAAATTCCGGTTTAAGCTTGAATTGTTGAAGACTTCACTGTCTAGATATTCCATAAAGTTGTTGGCTATTACAGGTGAGATTGGAGATCCCATTGCTGCTTCTGAGGTTTGTACGTAGAAATGTTGTTTCTGTGGATTATTGGGAGTTTGTAAAGTCTTGGAGAAATGAGATTAGTAGGTATTTATTGAGATATTCTGCTTTAAAGTTGAGAGTCTTTTAGAAGGATTTTCGTTTTGCTAACTCTTGTTTTTGTGGCATTTTCTTTAAGTTTTTTATATCTATCGTCAGCTAGAAGGTCCGTGATTTTGTTGTTATAGCCTTCTTTATTCATTATTACGGTTGTGTTGCCTTTGACTGCGGGTGATATAATGTCTTTATTTCGATTGAGTACTTCATTTGATGTTTCTCCTTGTTTTGTTAAGTTTGAGGAGGGAAGCTGGGCTTGGCGTAAGATGTTGGCCGTCACAAGTCGTATGTTATTATCTTTTTCGCGTGGAAGGGTATATATGATGGATTCCAAATTACTGATGATTTCGTCTTTCGAGATTTTAGACAAGGCTGAAATCAATTCATTGCTGAGAGGATGGTTAGAGATTTCAAGCTTACCCTTAAAAATTTCCCTCTATGAGGGGAGAAATTTATTTGTTACATACGAGGAAGCAAAGAGCTTATAAAAAGAGCGACAATAAAGACACCCATAGTATTTTGAAGTTGTGTTTTCCGTTTTTATTTAGAAAAATTACACATATAGTCAATCTAGAAAATGTCGAAGTGCATTATCTAATACACGTGGCACATTCCCCCATCCGTTGACAGTCCATATAACGCCTAACATTCTGGGTCCTTGTGGATCGTGTAAGAATTTACGTACGCGTAAGTTTATGGGTTGGTGAGTTTCAGCATTAAGTTCAACATATGCTTTTATTCCTGGATGGACATATCCCAATTCTTGCAATAATTGAGTGAAAGTGTGTCGCTCATTATATTCAATTTTTGTTCGGCTTGGTTGAGAATCGGGTATTTTGGATTCTGTAAAAAAAAATTAAGACTTGTGACGCTTTTTCAATTTAAAAAATGATATACAGAGGTAATGAATCTCCATGAAGTTTAGCACGTATTTCCCATAAGAAAAAAAGACCTTTTTATACATTTTATTCAGAAACCTCAATATTAGCTGAATAAAGTTGAAACTCATCATTTCCCTTCACAATTAGCCATAGAATACGAATAAATAACGGCAGATAACTTTGTCGAAAACTAATCTTTCTGAGAATTCCCCAGTTTTTGAATAGAGTCAATAATGTCAATAGAGTAGAGTGAAGTATATTTTTGGGAAGGAAAATTTGCAAAATTGGACTCGGTAATTTTGAGAAGTCCGACAAGCACAAAAATACAGCGAAATATAAATCGTGAAAAGTTGGAATTTTTTAAAGGAGGATGATTTTTGAACTCAAGCTTTGTTTTTTGGATTTTTTTTGCAGAGTTCGGGAGCCCAAAAAAGCGCAAAATTCTGGTAAATCAAATTTTTATTATTTCATAATTTTAGATAGTGTAGGTGCTATGCAAATTTAAGCTTAGGTGAATGGACCTGTCAAAATCGGTAAAAGTTAACTAATTACTAGTGAAACTTTTCAGATTTGATTAGCGAAAATTAAGTCACTAAAGATTAGTAGAACATTGCTAATTCAAGTGGTCGAGATATTATCGAATTCAATAGTGAAAAACAAATTGCTTGTTCCAAGTAAAATTATTTTGATCGCACAAAAAATTATGAAAAATCAATAATTCCAATTTGTGGTCAAACTATGCAAGAGACAGAAAAAGATGAATCAACAAAATTTGTGTACCAAAAGAGACGTACAAATTGGTTAAAGATAACTTTTTCATAGAAAACGTAGTTTTTGTTTAATTTGTAAAAAGCAACAATAGAAATAAAAAAAATAAAAATTTTGAACAAACGATACAAGCTACGAAAAAAAATAAGACAAAACTCGTTCACCCAGAAAGAGAGACAAAGCTACACATTTTTTATTAAATATGTTGTGATAGGATGCATTGTTTTTGTTTTATAAGTAAAAAAACATTAAAAAATGAAAAACTTAATTTTTGGACAAACGTCACAAACTATGAAAAAAAATGAATTGACAGAAGTTCCTCATTCAGAAAAGAAACAATACTAAACAAAATTTGTCATTAATTTTTCGATACGACAAGTCGATTTCCTTTTGATCGTAGAAAACAAGATTAAAACTAAAAAATTAAACTTCTCGAAAAGGATACGAGCTATAATAGCCTTTTTTTAACAAAAATGTTCGCCTAAATTATATCTACAAATTTGCTTAAAACAAATATTAAAGTAATCATGATAAATAAAATTTGTGCTTTATTTTGCAATCTCTGAATCAGCAATCCGAGGCCAAGGTAAATAAATAAATATCGTATACAGTCGATACAAAAGTTTCGAAAATGATGTAGCAAAGTTCACATGTTGGACAAAATCGAATGGGAAGCACGAGATACGTGGCGAGAATGTTTTTGTTAGAGCCTAAGGAGTTGTAACAAAAGAGAATTCACAATCACCAACTTGCGGTTTTCGGTGCTCTAAGTTTAAAAAAATTCACTTTGTAGACTACAAACCTTTCTAAAATTTGAATTCGTTTGAATCTACGACCTATTGATCAATGAGTTGAAGAGCTTAAAAAAATGACTTCTAAGATAAAATTGTAACACCGTGATTAATTTGAAGTTATAATCATGAGCCTTGAAAATAAAAGGTAATGAGTAAATTGAGAATACTTTCAACATTTTCAAAACCTGTCTTATAATTTATTAATAAGCAATATTATTGATATTATTGCACTCATCGACAGAATCAAGCAGGAAAACAGCAACTGTGAGGAGTAGAGTTCTCGTAAGAATCTTCATTTCAATGGACGGATTTCGGCAGCTTATATGATAAATTGGTACTAAAATCACCGTATTTTATACTGACGATTTTGAGGCTTTACCAGGAAATTTTTTCATTATTGTTAGAATTTACGAAATCTTAATAAGAGAGGCAATAGAATACATTTGTGACAAAAACAAGGTCGTATGGTTTATATAGCACATGCTACGATTACTTCTTATATACTGATAAGAAGATACCGCGCTCTTCACATACTTATGTTAAAAGTTAAAAATAGAAAGAGTATAAGGAAATATTTTCTCTGATGTAACCAACTTTATTCTGAAAATAATTTATCAATCATTTTTAATCAATACACTTCAAGTTTTTCATAAAAATCTGAGCGACTAGCCACGTATTTTATCATAATTATTGATTGATAAATGAAAGTGGTGACAAAAGTCAAAAGACTGCTTCCAGACAAAAATAGTATAATTTATTGTCTCAAGTTCATAACGGAATTAAAACGTATGACGTTTCGAAACATGTACCAGTTTCCTCATCAGATTAAACTGATTTAAAATATAAATAAAAGTAAGCAATAATAATAGTGAATGAATTAGTTTAACAAGACACTAGAAGCTCGAAATAATTAAAAATTTGCTCACCATCAAAATTTGGTCAAAAAGATTCAAACTGAGTTGAAAAAAAAAGATAATTAGGGGCTGTTGTGGTTGCTCGTTCATATGCAAAACATTTTAAAAATAAATTCTTGTATAAAAAATATTGTCGCGTCATAATTTTGAGTATAGTTATAAAGAATTAGCCTTGAATAAAAAAATAATAATATATGAATAAGAATATTACATTTTTGGAGGTAATGTTGAACATGAAGTGAAATGAAACACATAAAAGAAAAAAGATTTTGAAACTCAAACTAAATTGAAACTAATGTCCAACAAAATAAAAAAAAATAATTTTTAACCCATCATGTGGGAATTTGTCAGAATAAGTTATTAAAAACTGTTATTTTTGTGTAGGTATAATCGGAACAGCCACAACAACTCCATTGTAGTAATACCAATACAAACACTGTTGTATGTCAAACATACTAATTGAGAACCTCGAGAATCCAAACAATTGCCTACGTGATCTTTCACTCAAGTTTGAAGGTCCTACGTGACAAATTGCCGATTTTCGGGATTCGAAACGACGAGTTTGCCCACCATAAACGAGCCATTGCTTGTTCAGGCCTTTCCGTCTCATCCTCAATGGGCCTGCTAATGGCCGAAAAATTTCCCGGCTAAGTGACGAAAGCCTGCGAACACGTGCCCAAGCCGTGTTTACAAAAACATCGTGGCATGTTCAGTCACGTACGCCAGCGTCTGTCTCTCTTCCTCCAACGCGCGCTTCCTTCCTACCTTCCACCGCTATTCCTCTCTCCATCCTTTCTTCTCTCTTTCTCTCTCAGACGTACAGGTTGTACAGCCGGGGAGCTCAACCAGGTTTTGAAATGAACATTTTCGGAAGTTAATTAATTTCCCAAAATGTTCATCAAAAGACTATGATCATTACAGGAAAATTGAGAGAACGAGATGACTGTCCAAGGAAAATGATAATTCACGGGCAGAATGCCTAAGACGATTACAAAAATTCAGATTTTTAAATAAAAAAAAAATAAAAAAATATAATAGACAAAATACCCTTGGGCTGAACTAATAACTATTAAACGCCCGATTGATGTACGTGTACACATGTGCTCATGTCTACACGTGCATCAATAAAAAACAATTAGATTTAATTAATTTAAGGGGTTTTCTTTAATTATTATTGTAACCAACACAGTTCAACTTCACTTCGCTTCTCTTCGTCGTTTCTTTCCCCTCCACGTCTTCATTAAAAATATACCTTCTCGCTTCTTGAGGAGTCGGTGAACCTTTTTGCACTGCCGTTTCGTCAAGTGCTTGGTTCGTCCGAGGATTTTCGCATTCGGCTCAGTATAGTGAGAAAAGATATAAGTGACAGGTGATCTTTAAGTGCTCCATTCGCTCGCGAATTAAGGAGTTCTATACATGAGTTGCTTTCGGCTGATTCTCCTTTTGGAGTCATCCGTGATCCGAGGGCGTGTGCTCTTACTGTTCATTTAATCCTTCTTGGGTGTCGTGATTAGTGACGGAACAAGTAAAACCCTTGATGACAGGGAGTTTCCGCTCACAACCCAACCCGCGCACCATCCGGCGGTGGCTACGGCGAGCCGCTTGGAACAGCCGCCTGTCAGGAGGAATACGTCGGCTCGAACGAGCAACTTGTCTCCCAGCGGTAATTTCTCAACGCAGTCGGAGTGAGGAGCGTCGGCGAGGGATTGGAGAGGAGTCACGAGGAAAGCGAGTCGGCCAGGTGGGCCGCCTCTAGACGCGCCGCCCAAGAGGAAGCGGTGCAGCAGCAGCAAATCTCTGACGAGTCGGCAAGGAAGGCCTATGGCAGACGCGCCGCCCAGGAGGAAGCGGCGTGAGAACGACGGATAATTGATAAGCAGGCCAGAAGAACCGTTGCCATCTGACGCACTGCTTAAGAGGAAGCGGCGCTGATACAGGAAATCGACACCCTACGACGCGTGGAAAGGGAGCAGGACGGGTGGGCCGCTACTGCACAACGCGCCGCCCAGGAAGTAGCGGCGCAGATTCCACGGGCCACTTCCGCCCCACTCGCGGCCAAACCGGCCGCGCGTGGAACCCTTGCCTCTAGGGGTACCAAATTTTCGGGCGAAACCCCTGTATACCTTCCCACCACTAGACATTGACAGCCGGGATACACCAGTGATTGCGGACTGCATTGATTCACCCCCACGCCCATTGGCCTTGCCGGTCCCACCAGCCGTCAAGCTCCCATCACTGAGGAGCTCTATCTGCTTCCGGGTTCCAGCCACCCCTGGGTCTACCCGTGCAACGCAAGAGCCTTCGAACTTGTCGGCTCGACCGGAGCGTACACCTTCTCTGCCGCAAACACCTCAGGGACGCGAAATACCGGTCCTTTAGACGGAGAAGAGAGAGCAGGAAACTGCGGATGCCGACGTACTGTATCTGTCGGCTGATCAGACTTCCGAGACGTCCTCTCCGTCGCTCATTCAACCCCCAGCTTTCCGGGTCACAGACGCTTATCGTCAGAACCTACGGTTCTTAGTTCATGACATGCATCATCCAGCGACCACTCATCGGCCTCACTCTTCCGGGCCAATAAGTCCGCTTTGGGCCTTTCTCATCTAGGTCTTCGGACCACGATCTCTTGAAATTACCTTTCCTCTCAACTCTTCCTTACCCACCCCCAAAAAACAAAAAAAAGGAATAGAAGATGCTCTCACCGCCCACTTTCGCCGTTGCCTAACCACATGAACAGAATGAGGGCGTGGCAGAAACTTCTAAAAGGGGACATCAAGCGGGTCACGCTTACCCTGCCCGCGAGTCAACCAAACGTCCCACGCAGTATGAGCGAGTTGAACACTTGGCCCGCCACCCGCACGCAGGAGAGTACCACTCACGCTCAAGGAAGTGCCGCCAGTGCTTAACAGCACGTCGCTCGCCAATCACAGAGGTGCGCATAGACGCAACCTATCTCTCGCCCTCGAGAGACCTCTGTCTGCATACATACCGACACCGCTCTGTAACAACTCAAACATCCCCCCCCCCATTCTCAACGAGACATAACAACGCACTGTATAGTCTCCGCCTCTCCAGAAGCTCTCACAAGTATCAACCGGAGTCATTTTGAGTTTTGTCACCACTTCCATCCATTATATTCCCAGACGTTAAACATAAGAAGGATTTAACATCACCTACTTTCTTCAATATTTCTGATTCATAAGTGTTTAGAAGATATACAAAACCAACTTTTTTATAAACTCTTATATTTACGTCGGCATTTTTTCGTTTGATATTTTGCCGTAATTAATACTAATGTAAACAAAATATGTATTTGTTTCATGATTGAAAGGATACCTTTAAGAGCACGGCAATGCTAAAAACTCAATGTAGTCATTCTGTACACATAACTAGCACATTTTTAGGGTCTGTTGCAAATGCCGATCATCTTAACGTCTTGCAATGTGTAAGAATTAATTATCTGATTACTCAAAACATTTCAGAAAGAAAAGAGTAAATAACAATCATTCTGTTTTGTGAGCTTGAAAAATATTGTAAGTGTTCACAGTTTTTCTTCTGTTACATAAAGCCTTTCTCTATTAGGAAGCAAACTCATTTATCACCTACGAGGAACCCAGGCGGAAATCGTATATATAATTTATATATAATGCAAAGTATTATATATGAAATTCATTTGTTTCATATAGAAAATTTATAAAACAAATAAATATTATATATAATTCTTCACACTATATAAATACGGAACAAATAAATACGCCTACAGTAAATACACATAGTACTTTGCAGCAGTATTTCGAGTTTTCATTCAGGAAAATTACATTTTTTTCATATTTATATTATTCTTTCATCTGGTCTTGAAACATGCCTCGTGAGCCTTTTACCCATCGTTGCAATCGCTGCAAAGGTGTTTGTTCCTGTGGTGTTTTTTCTGTTTGCTTTAGGATTAGTGACACTTGCTCCCAATTGCTCACGGCTCTCGCTGACTTCGAGCTCTGCATTTCTATGCATAGGTCTACGGGTTGGGTATTGGGTGAATTATCAAGTACCACGAATGCTCTTCCTTCTGATTCAAATTCTTCAATAACTTGGATCTTATTTACTTGATAGCGCTGGACGTAATTTCGATCATATCCATATTTCTTATACTGTGATTTTGTGAAAAAATGAAGACTTGTAACGCTTTCGCGGATATATTGAAAAATCATTTCAGCATTAATATTAAAACATTTCAATATGTATTTCAGGAATAAATTATCAGTCCTCTTTTTAAATAGAAAAACTTCATGCTGTTATGTTCATTGTAAAGGAAATAAATCTGTCTTTTTACCAGAGTTCGCATTTCAGTATCAAATTTTTTTTATACATATTCTGCTTATATATTCGTGAAAAGGGCATTCTATCACCTTAATGCGGGATAAACATATTTTTAGGCCGAAATATTGTTTTCCAACATATGTAATTTTCTAACCTTGTTGTAAATGATACAAGTTAAATTTAAGGTAGCACATTTTTTTACGAGCGAAATTTTATGTTACCATTTTCTCCTACTTTTTTTTTATTTCTGAGAATAATTTGAAAATTTGATTTTATGAAAAATTTTGTGCATTCACAAAGATTCAAGATAAATTGCTATTCTATATTTGAAAAATGATTTATTCAAAATAAAAAGTTATATCATGTCATTTCGGTACAAGCTACAATTATATTGCATCTAAATTATTTAGAAATTTTAGTCCATTATTCATAAAAATATTCCCTAATATTTCTGATTCAAAATGAAATTGAAGGTTTGATAGAAAATAATAAAATTTCCTTACAAACGAAATTCCTGAAATGGTTTTGCTCAATATTCCACTGTCTTGAATTTATTTCATGAATTTATGAAAATATTTGAAATACAGTCTTTTACGTATTTCTTCAACACTTGGGTTTAAGAAAAAATTACAAAAAGATAAGTTTTCAAAAGTAGATTGCAATTATAGCTTTCTGGATTTCATTTTCACCAGATATTTCAAACTGATTAACAGTTAAATAAAGTCTGAAGATTGCTGGATTAAGATGCATAACATGCAAATATTGCTTATTGGTTTCCTATTACAATTTCCCTGAAGAGGAGTCCTAAAAGGCCTCGAAACATGTTCGATATTTAGATAAACATTCTTTTTTTAAAGAAAATGTAACTATTCCTTTCAGTTCAGAGAAAATCATATTTTTGCCTAAAAATTCATTTAGTTGGTCAAAAATTCAATTTTTGAACTAAAAAAGTAACGTTTTCATTTTTGTTTGAAAATTTTACTTCCTTGGTTGGAAAGCCTACTATTATTTTTTCAGTTGAGTGTGCATATTTTTTGGTTAAAAATTATATGATTATGTTAAATATTAAACATTAAGCATTAAGAATATAAAACATAAGAATATTAAGCATTGAAGGAGCAAAAATTTCAATTACAGAAATAAATGTTTGCCAAAAAGATAACTGAAGATTTCTCAATATATTTGAAAATTAACTTTTTAGTTGAAAATTCTACAGTTTGGTAAAAATTAATTTTCTTAGTTGAAGATTCATTGTTTTAGCTGAAAATTCGTTTCTAACCAAAAATTTAACTATTTTATTTTTGGTCAAAAATTTGTCTTTTTGGGTTGAAAAGAAAACATGTTTTTTGTACATTTTCGAAAATTTCTGAATTATGCAAAAATTCTAAAGGATATTATTATAATGTGAGAGAAGTTGTAGGCTCCGGAAGGTACGATCATGGTTACTTGAAGCAACGAATCCCGACGCAACTGGAACGTGTTTGTCATCCACTTTTGCTTCTTCTGTCCTAGAAGGCAAGCAAGAGCGGGAAATTTACGCGAGAAAGCATCGTTGAACACTGTGCGCTGGAATCAGGTCTCTAGCCGCGGATGACCTTACGCGGCAGACGGGACAGTTGGAGATGAAAATTTCACCACTAGATACTTTTTTAGAGCTACCAATCTTTGTAGAATGTTATGAGGAACAGTGTTGTTGGACCAAATAAAGTGATCCCAGAAGAACAGCCTTTTGCATTCGG
The DNA here is from genome assembly GCA_011634705.1 of Andricus grossulariae. Taxonomy (NCBI): domain Eukaryota; kingdom Metazoa; phylum Arthropoda; class Insecta; order Hymenoptera; family Cynipidae; genus Andricus; species Andricus grossulariae. The sequence goes on from JAABKJ010007590.1 coordinate 11,429, forward strand.
TTCGCGATGGAATAAGCATGACGCTGGCAAGACGGAATCTTGTTGAGTTGGCTAAGGAATAAAGCTTTCATACCTCCAGGACAGCCTATTATGAGAACTACAAGATGGACTTTGTAGCCTTGGTATAGCCTGCTTAGCTCGAAAAGAAGTGCTTGTTATTTCGCCCGTTTTTCTTCCTCCTTTGCCGTGATATTGCCATCGGCTGGTGCCGAGAATTCAATCACGTAAATGAT
>JAABKJ010007591.1:0-11661 GCA_011634705.1 Andricus grossulariae
GTTGTGAGACGTGGCCATGAATGGGATTTACCGCGGTCCTACTTGGAGCCGATGTCATTTTTTAGATGACAGTTGCTTCCAGTGGGACCCTGCGATGGTTGTTAACCTTTAGTTTTCAATTATATATATATCATTCCCTCGAAGAATGATTTACGTGAATTGTGTACATTTTCTCAGTAAAAGATAAGAGTCTAAGGTCAACTTAATCATGCTTTGAATTGTAATAGTTTGTTCAGGCCTAAGAGGTAGTTTATTTAAGGCTTCTCAATATAACAGTGAATATATTCCAGAATCAGTTACAGTACGAATTCTATCTGGAAAATATGAAGATCCATACCAGCTGTCTACTTAATACAATCGCAATCTTCCTTCATTTTTGCGGTAAGTAATAACAAATTGATATAAATTAATATAAATTATAAAATAAATATGATATATTACGTATACCCAGAATAAAAGATTGTGAAATTTTAAGTTTTAATAAAAAACGCATTGATTTCTTATCTACGTTTAACTTTTCGTTCTTAATTTCAAATCCCGAAATAATAAAACTGTTCAATTATAAAACTCCCGATTTAGAAAATTTCCGAATATGAAAATTCCCGAATAATAAAATTTACAACAGAAAATTTACGAATTATAAAATATCCGATGCTTTATGATTCCAGAAACGTCCCGAATTTAGGCAATTGAAATGTTGATTAAAAAATATATTATTTATCTGGTTGTGTATACAAAACCGGTACCTGTAATAAAAATTTCCCGTTCTAAGTCAGACTTGTAATTCTTTTGGAATGTACCAACATAGAATTATACTTCATAATACTTCTTTTTGAAATCCAGGTATAACTGGTCAAAATAAGGCATACATTTCTATTTGAAAATAGTAGAATAAAGCCATAATCTATTTTTGATTTGGTTTGCTTCCTCGAGAATAATGAGTATTTTTACGCTTTTGACGGATGTAATGAAGTAATAATGAATCAGCAAGAATGGTACAATTTGTAATTATTATTCGTATGATTTACTACATTATTTACTACATTATTTACTGGAACCGTTTCACCAAATTGTTTATCATTGCTCTTTCCGTTCATGTACGGAAGTATACCTTGGAATGTCTATAAGCATCTAACTCAAAATCTTATTCGACAGAATAAATCAATTTTACGAAATACTTTATTAATCCAAACTATTTTTTGGATCTTATTCAGACATAATTAAGATTGGTTTCAAATTAAATTTCTATGTATTCTCCTTCACGCGTCTTGAACATGAAAGGATACAAACAAGATTATATTCTACCTACTATATAAATTATTAGCTATTATTGAATCGAATGGGAGAGGGAAACTAATTTACAAAAGGAAAATCAAAGTAATTTAAAAATTAAAGTGAAAGTTTATTGCTGATACTATTCACATTGGAAGTTCGCGTCTTATTCTAGCCGTGTGGTTATTGGGATTTTTGAGCTTGAGATGTAGCTGGGGGGGGGGATATCGCGTACCTTGGATTCGAGAAAATGCTTCTGGGGGCAGTGAGTGTGGTGGGTGGTCCAGTTGTGGGGACAAAGATGGAGACGATATGACAGTCTGGAGAAATCCAGGGAGATCCAAGGTTGGGGTGGGGTCCTGGGTCATCTTCGCTCGTGTGAGGGTTTGAGCGAAGAAACCAGGGAGATGTATCTTGGACCGAGGCCCGGAGAGATCTGATTTCTTTGTCTCTCGGACCATACTTTTATGGACTTCGCTTCAGCGGCAGCGCAGCACTCGCGACGCAGCTGAGTGGGGGTTCACTAGCGAGGATCGTTTCTTCGATGTCGCTGGGAGGGGGTTTCGCGCGATTGGTTCGCTCTCGCCACGCAAAAGACTTCAACATTTTTACGCGGCTGCGCGACTGACTTTGCTCTCAGTCGAATGACTGGTGAGGTTAGGATGCCCAGACGATGAAAGAAAGAATCACAAATGTAGGCCAAATATTATTCGTGGTAATAAATATTATTTATAACCGTGAATATAATTTGCGGACTCCAAGATATTTATCGTTTTCTTTTTGAATCTTATAGCTTTTATTGTCTTCTTTCATAATTCGCCAGAAAATTTTAAAGAAGGTTTGAAATTGACAAAAAGGCATCGGTTTTTCTAAAAAAATTAAAGACTTTTTTGTCAAAGAACCCACCCTTATATTTTTCGCAAATTTTTTTCGAATTTGCACTATCATGAGGAAGATATCTTGTGAGATTTATGCAGGCTAAAAAACTTTTATGGCCAGGAGAATTCTTTCTCTTAAAATCGAATTTTATACTTTTTTGCGAAAAAAATGACAGATACGAAAAATGTTAAGATCAAAGTTCGCACGTCTAAAAAAGTTCCATAAAAAATACCTCTTGTTCATTAATTTGATATCTCTCTTGTATAAGCAAGAACTTTTCAAACATATTTGGACAATTACTATTGAAAAATAGTCACAGAAATCAGAAAACATTTACATTCACACAAAAAATTCACAGAAAACATTTTTTTCTTGTTAAAATTTAAAGAAAAAAATATAAAATATTCTTATGAAAGTATAAATTCAACAAAAATTGGCAAAAAATATAAGAGTGGGTTTGAAGAAAAAATTTCGGGGTTTTTAAAAAGGATAGCGCAAAATTGAAGTACGCATAACTCCTCAGAAGAAATTTTTTTTGCAATTCGGAAAAATATATAACGCCTAATTTCCTCTAAAAAACAATAAATTTCATCCCCGCGAGATTCTGTGACTTTAAATATAGATTCTGCCTGACTTGAAATGGATTCTGTCATTATATTTTTCTTCAATCAAAATATTTCATTAGCTCATTCTTAGTAAGTAAATAACATTCATTTAAAAACAATTTTTCTAGTTTTTCATGTATTATTCACTTCAAATTTGATGATCGAAATATCATAAAAATTCCCTTTGCCTAAGAATTTAGAATCCGGGATTTTTATATTCCGGCAATTTTATAATTTCGGTAATATTTCATTCTGAATATTTTCTTTTTTTGGTAATTCTACAGTGTCAAACATTTCATTATTCTTTATTTTTTAGTCGTCTTAAAATTTAGTTATGAATGCTCAGAAATTAAAATGATCTAATTTTCTAAAACATTAAGTTATCATATTTTATACTTGATAGGCTTGAAAAATTTGAAATTTAAACATTTTCAAAGTTTTATACATTGACAATAACTGATTTTGTCCGGTTCTCAATTGTGAAATCTTAAATCAGTTTTAATCTTTTTGATGTGCATATTTTTTCTTGGAAATTGTTCAATTTTTACAAGTTAAATCTTAAGATTACTTGATGCTTCAGAAAATTTTTATTCAAAACTATAGTTATTGTTAAAAACTGTCTTTTTTAATCCTGGACTTTTAAAGAATTCCAAACTGAATTCCTTGAATTCTCTGGAATCCCCAAATTCCTTAAATATCTTGAATATCCAGAAGTCCTTGAATATTTGAAATTCTCTGAATGCCTTGAATTATCCGAAATTCTTTGAATTCTCTGAATCCCCTGAATTCCCGCAATTCCTAGAATTTTCTGTATTACCTGAATTCATTAAATTCCTTCAATTTCATGAATTTATTGAATTCCTGTAATGCTCTGAAATCCCTGAAAATCTCTAAATTTCCTAAAATCCTTGATTTTTTCTTGAATATACTGAATTCCTTGAATATTTTGAATTTCCTAAATTTATTGAATATTCTTAACCGAATATTTTGGGTACAGTCGTTCCAGCTTCCTTTTAAGGTCTTGATACCTCTCCTCCTTTTCTTTCACCATGGCAGCGATGTTGTAGTCAGCCGGAGCCGAGAATTCGATCACGAATATAGTTCGTTTCTCGAAGTCTCGGAGAACGATGTCAGGCCTCGTGTGTGCAACGGAAACTGCTGTGCGTAAGCCGTAGTTCCAGAAAATTTGTCTCTTCCCATTTTGGACAATTGACTCTATCTGCCTTGGAGCGTTCGGCAGGGCAGGGTCGCGGCTAACACCTGGATTCGCCCCTGTTTTATACTCGCTAACCTTTTTTGTTTTCTCTTTACAGAATCAAATGCTGTGATAATGAACCACAATGAACATGCCTCTAACATTCGTCCACCGACTAGGACTATCACTTATCAGCTCAGAACATTTGCAGTGTGGGAGACTCGTGATAGAACTTTTGTTTACGAAGTTCGCCTTCAGCCTATAGATTTTATTGCATATCGCCTCTTAAATGCCCTACCACAAGATATAAGCATTGACTATGTTGATAAATCTGGAGCACAATTTGTGGTGATCAAAGATTCTAATGGAGAATTTTTGGGAGCTGAGGCTGGAAAGATATCTTTTAACCCACCAGGTTAATGAATTAATTCATTTAGTAATAAGATTTTTGGCGAGGGGGGAGCAACTCTGGTGAACCGCTGTTTGAAAAATGAACTATTTTGTTTGAAATTCGTTTTATTTTCTTCAGAATTTAATTTTTCAATTGAAAAATTAACAATTCTACTTTTTGTTGAAAATGTAACTATTTGTTAGAAAATTACCTTTATTTGTTAAAGATTCATGTCTTTTGTTGAAAATTGAGTTATTTTATTACATTTAAAAAAATTAATCTTCCTGGTTCAAGCTAATCTTTTGCGTTAAATGCTGAACTATGATACTGAACATGAATTTTTTTTTAGATTCATCATTTTAGTTGTAATTAATCTCTTTGATTCAGAATTGAACTATTTTGTTAAGAATTCGTCTTTTTGGTTGCAAAATTAATCTTGTCTATTAAAAATTCATCTTCTTGGTTAACGCTTCAACTGTTCGTTTAAAAATTCCTCTTTTTTAGTTGAATTCATCTAGTTCAAAATAGCTTTTTTTGATAAAAATTAACTTTTAGAACTGAAGATTTAACGATTTCATTTTTGGGTCAAAAAATATATTTTTTAGTTGAAAATTCAACCATTTGATTGAAAATTCATCTGTTTGGTTGATAATTCAACAATTTGCTAAAACGTAGTTTTTTGCGTTTAATACAACTAATTAAAAAACCGTCTTTAGGTAGAAAATTTATCTTTTATCGTAGAAAAGTCATCTTTTTTGGTTCAAAAATAATTTTATTATTGAAAATTCAACAGCACTCGAAAAATGCAATTTTTGTGTGCAAATTTAACTGTATAGTTCAAAATTAATTTTTGTCGTTAAAAATTCGTCTTTTTTAGACAAGGCTATTCGTACCGTAATTTTGGAACACGTAACTACGGCCTTTTTTAAACAACAATGATTTTTGTTCACCATTTTTTTTAGTCAAGTTATGGACAGCTATTTTGTCAGATCGATTACGTTGAGATAAGAAAGTACTGATAATTTCGAAAAATCGTGAACAAAAACATATTCCTCTTATATTCGTTAATTATGTCAATAAATCGAAGCAAATACTAACTTTTATCCCACACTCGACCGAAATGGCCACCTTTTGCCCCTGACAATAGGGGCGAAAGTAGCATATATTTTCCGTAAACCGCATTCGCAGGGCGAAAATAACATTTCTGGGGCGAAAGTAAAATTATCGAGGCGAAAGTAAAATTAGCGGAGCGAAAGTAAAATTAGCGGGGCGAAAATAAAATTAGCGGGGCGAAAGTAAAATTAGCGGGGCGAAAGTGAAATTTGCAAACGCCACGGTCGAAAGTGGAATGAAATACTATATACAACACGGGACGAAAGCAGATGTTTCCGTCGGGTAATTACTGCCCTCGCGAGAAATCTTCTTCTTTCGCCCCTTGTTACATAATATAATTCATGATTTGGTCAAAAAAATTGAACCATTGAAAATTCTTCAAATAATTAAAAAACATGATCAACAAAAAATATAACTCTTGAAATTCATTAACACTGTATCATTTATCCCGAAAAATATTCACAATTAAGTGTTAAAAATAATTGTTTGAAGAACAAATAACACAGGACCACAAAATCTAAGCCCTTGCAACACGGACCAGACTGGGTGGTTCTTATATTTTCGGGGTCGCTGAATTCGAATACGTTGTCCATTTGGTCCCATTAGGACAGGGTCAAGGTCAATTTAAGGTCAAACCTACAAAAGTCATCGCTCTCCAAATAAGTCAGGGTACCTATAGGTTTTCGGGATCGCTGAATTCGAAACCTTTGTCAAGGTCAGTTCAAGGTCAAACTTACCAAATTCATCGCTAACCAATTTAGTCAGGGCACCTATAGATTTTTGGGGTCGCTGAATTTAAATCCGTTGTCCGTTTGGTCCCATCAGGTGAGGGTCAAGGTCAATTCAAGTACAAATCTATAAAATTCATTGCTAACCAAATAAGTCAGGGTATTATAGGTTTTCGGGGTCGCTCAATTCGAATCCGTTACATGTTTGGGCCGACAAGGTCAGGGTCAAGGTCAATTCATGGTCAAACCTATAAAATTCATCGCTAACCAAATAAGTCAGGGTACCTAGAGATTTTCGGGATCGCTGAATTCAAATCCGTTGTCCGTTTGGTCTCATCAGGTCATTGTCAAGATCAATTTAAGGTCAAAGCAAACGAACAACAGATTTGAATACAGCGACCCCGAAAACCTATAGGTACCCTGACTTAATTGGTTAGCGATGGATTTTGTAAGTTTGACCTTCAACTGACCTTGACCCTGACCTAATGGGACCAAACGGCCAACGGATTCAAATTCAGCGATCCCGAAAATATAACACCCACTTAGTCTGGTCCTATGTAATTAGTGTTGAAAAATACAAAAAATACAGTCTTTAGCATTAATTTTATATAAAAATGATACTTTTCATTTTTTCGGGCATTTCTCAGGCACAACACATAGAGGTTGGGAGGGTATAAATTGAATTTTATAGAGTGATAATTATTTGCTTAAAAAAAGAGGAGTTTTCAGGAAAATTTTAATTTAAAATGATTTTTAACAACTTTTTTCTCATTACAGACTCTTAGACAATTCGAAATTAAAAGTTTTTCATTTTCAGGGACACGACCAACTTACCGTTTCATTTATTTAGGCCGTCGAATAGGGGTGTGGAAAGATCATGCAACAGGAGTTGCTCACGAAGTTCGCCTTCTATCTGCAAATTTTGTGCCATTTACCAACTTTAGCGATCATCCCTATTTTAAAACTCATTGCTTTTCTACAGATGGTATATGGATTTTGGTCCACTTAATAAATGAAAAAGTTTTGGGAGCTCAACTATTTCATCAACCTTGCGCATGATGATATTATTTATTCTAATGTGAATCTGGATACAAGATAAACGATACAAACATATGAACATTATTTTATGTTTTTCTCACATATATTTATTCATGAATAAAAACATACTTATTTTTATTTTCATCGATTTTTTTAGGAAACGAGTTGAACTCAAACCTATAAATTATTATTAATCTATAATTGTCGATTTATATATTTTTTAATCAAAGAGAGAAAGATTTAAGATTTTTGAGAAAAATTATAATTTTGAGGTGGAACAGGAAATTTTGCGAAGCATCATCATAACTAATTATGAAATTGATGAAATAATTCTTCAAAAGAAAATCCTGATTTACTTACTTTTTTTTTTAGAAGAAATATTGTCCTTCCTAAAAAGTTCATCTGATTTAAAATCGTTTGACTTGGAATTTTTTCAATTTAAAATCGTTCAATATGTTTTTTTTTTAATTCCAAACACTTTTAATTATTGTTTCCCGGAGACATTGCCATAAGTTCGAAGTGAAATTAAAAAAATTTCGATACCTTGTATCGATGTATCTAAGGAGTATATGTATCGATAGCTTAACCTCCTCACTTCATAACGTTGCTTGTGCGACACACTGATCCCAATTTTGTGATCTTTTCGTATTGCGCATGCTTTGCATCAACAACTGGATTGGTTACCGTTGGCGCGCTTATTTAAAATGATTCAATATGCAAGAAAATTGCTTGCGACAAATAATACTTATTAAATTATTAGCACAAATTTTTTGGTCACAAAATAGACTTATTAATTGAAACGTAAAATAATTATTCAATTTTTATTCTATAAAAATAAATAATCAATTTTAAATGTAAAGAAAGGATTACCCTTTTTATCACAAATATCAATTTAGAATCATTTTTAATATCTTAATGCACTTTACGATTCCAATTTGTTGTCAACAATTATAGACAAAAACAAAACTAAATTAATCATTACAAATAAGTGCACCAACGGTAACCAATCCAGTTGTTGACACGAAGCATGCGCAATACGAAAAGATCCCAAATTTAGGAGCACTGGTGCGACAGATCTGCATGACACGCTATGCAGCTATCATTGAGAATGTCTTGGCTCAAAATGTGGCGACGCTATGCTAGAGTGGAAATGACACCGTCTTGACATGCCAGAATGGAATCCTCCGTGCCCGACTTCAATCCGGGTTGATTTAAGGAAAGCAAACGTTAGCTCATACGACATCGACTGATCCTCCACATTTCTATGGAAGATGCCGTGCATCCGCTTGTCGAGAAGCTGTTCGCGGAAGTTTTTCTCCTGTGCTTTCTTAACCCGGGCTTCAGGAGTGAGTACTTGAGATGGATAAGATTTGATGCATTTTTCTCACCCCTGATATTGAAGTCAAGGCCAAGTATTTCAGCGGCCTTATCCGCTGCTTTGTACAGAAACGCGCCTTTGCCCTCTTCTTCGTGTGTCCTGACCATTTTGAGAAGACGGTCTTGTCCATTTGCGACTGTATGTGCTGTAACTATAATAATCCTGTTGTGAAGACATTCAAGATTCGGTATTCCGCGAACACCTTGACTACGTAAGATGTAGAGTCGCGGAACAGAAGATTTAAGGTGCATGCTTTTGTTCATGTGCATAACCTTTCGAAACCCGATATCAAGGGATCTGAGCTGGTCCTCTGTCCATAGAACCACTTCAAATGAATAGAGAACTACCGCGACGGAAAGCATGTACGTTGCAGATACTTTATTCCTTGCCGACAGTTCGGAAGACCAAATCTGGCGGATAAGACGTTCACATCTGCTTCGCAGAGTATCCTTCATAGATGTTACGTCCTAAATGTAGCAATATGGCACGCCCAGGTATGTATAGGTCTCTCCAGCGCTAAGGTGTCCTATAGCACTCCTGTCGGCGAGCTAAGGGTCTTCGGGGATGCCATTAAGTTTTCTTTGCTTTACATAAACCTTGGCGCATTTTTCTAACTCAAATTCCATTCTCATCTCCTCAGTGTATTCTTCGACAATCCCTAGAACTAGGTGAATTTGCTTATTATTTTTAGCATAGATCTTAAAATAATCCATGTAAAATACATTAGTGATCTTATGCTTTCAATTTCCAGGTTTACCGCAGAAGTACACTTCGGAATGGCGAAGTGCGAGAGACAGTGGCAATAATGTGTGGCACAAGAGGAGTGGGCTCATGGTGTCGCCCTGAAAGACGCTTCTCTGAAAGTTGACGGTGTTATTTGTCATACGATGTTTTCCAGATGAGGTAGTAAATCTGGTTTTCCAAAGCGGCATCAATCTCTCTATGCCCCTCACTATGTGCAGATGAACCTTCAAGCTTTCAACAGACAGATCATAAGTCCATGGGAGGCTGAATCGAAAGCTTTCCAGTAATCAATCCAGCCCATCGAGAGGAAGCGATGGTAGGATGCTGCGTCTTTGAAGACACATCTATCAATGAGCAGGTTCTCCCGACATCCTGCTATGCCTTTCTTTGAGCCAAGTTGTTTCTACATTTCTCGCCACACAGGTCCGATTGTCCGAACAATCCTATCATTTAGGATAGCTGTGAAGATCTTATACAGTGTGATCAGACAAATGATTGGCCTGTAATTCTTCGGGTCAGCTAAGTTGCCCATCTTTGGAAGAAATACTGTACGTCCTTCCACCAAACACTCCGGAATAGGCTCTTCCGACTGTAGATATGAGATGAAAATGTAGGCCAGATGCTGATGGGTTAGAGGAACATTCTTCCACCAGTAGGTTTTGATACCATCTGGTCTCGGAGCAGAATAGTTCTCCATGCCTCCAAATACTTCTTTCACCTCCTCGGTACTGATAGGTGGGCATTCTTCCTCAAGTGTTATGAGGCATTTCACAGTTCCTGAAGCTATATGTGTTCTTTGATCCTTCTTTAAGTGGATGCTAGACTTCGTAGAGTTCTCTCAAAAATTCTTCGGCCTCTTATGGTTTGGGCTGATGGTCGACAGTAACAATATTCTTCCTGATGATCAGCAGCTTTGACTTGTTAACTGTATCATAACGGATCCGCAGTTCGCGCGCGAACTGTCGAACCTTGGCGGTGACATTCGTGCCAGATGTTATATAGTCGATCACACATTGAATGCAGCACGCATACTGTCTTGCCCAACCTATTTTTGTGGTGAATTGATGCATTCGTCTTTTGGTCTTATGATCAGCCGTTGGTTTTGTTTTGCGTTTTGCATCAGCCAAAGCTCTCGCTGCTTTATACACACCACAATTGATAGTCCAGAGGTCGGATTCTTCGGAAAGATTTCCACAAAGGTCGTCCTCAGCCAAGTCTTCGGGCTTTAAAGAAACTTGGATGTTATTGTTTCTCCGGGTCCTGAAGCATCACTCTTCTTCTATTGGATGCCTGTCCGCAGTTGGTCTCAGTGTCACCTCACTTTCTCTGTTTGCGGCTTTTTCTGGCTGCAGTAGAGTAGGCGCTCCGCTTACATAGCCCCTTTTTAGGAGTTCTTGACCACGGTTTCGCAGACGTTGACGCGAAAAGTGCGAGAGCTCTAGGTGTTTCTCGCACCCCAGATTCTACAGTCGTGCTATACAACCTTTTCGTTCAGGGGCCATACTGGTATCATAGCACTTTAGCAGGTCGTCATTGAGTCGATTCATCCACTCAAAAATATTGAGATTCCGCCGGTCAAGAACACTAAACATCCTTTATCTGTTTCACATGCTTGTTTTCAGAGAGGGTGTGACAAAAAGTATCGTGTTTTTGAAGATAATTAATTTCTTCAATGAGAATACGAAAAACCATCAAGTTTTTGTGGATTTTCTTGACAAAAGCATGAGATAGAAGAACGACAAAAATATTTTCTAAAAGATTTTGGAATTCTGGAGAAAGGCATGGTATAATGGAATATGTACCACCAACTTTTTGGATACCTTTGTGGGAACCTAGAGGATTATTAACTTCGAAATCGTCGTGACATATGGGCCGTAAAAGAACTACTTTATCTAGATAGAGACGATGCTTTTTCGATTTCCAATATTCTCCCTGCGAATATTGTAATGAATATTGTATGTAATATTTCTCTTAGGGGAATAAACAGAGCAATGACTGGCACTATTTGCTTAACTATCCGCTTAACCGTCCTTTTGTTTTCGACAACATCATCTACAGTGAATGATTCTGGATATGTGAGGTATCCATTATCAATAAAAAATTTAAGGCGCTTATATTCCCTTTTTAGCCATTCGAACGGCACTATCGCAGCTTGTGAAATTACATCAATATGATTTATAAAATCATTTTCAGTATCCTTATCATTGAAAGACTTTAATACTGCTGGCTTCACCAGTGAATATATTTCTTCAAGGGATTCTTTCATTTCCTCTACAATTACTCGAAGTCATTACACAGTAACTTAGGCGCTGCATAAA
>JAABKJ010007592.1:0-11660 GCA_011634705.1 Andricus grossulariae
TTATGATCTGGCCAGATCATGCGAAATTTTTCCTAATCTTAGGAAATTGCGCTAACTCAGGGAAAATCACGCAAAATTCTCTCAAGTAAGACTCAACTCAGCGCATAGTGGGAAAAAATGATTTTTTTGTTTTTCTTTCATTTTGTTTTTCTTTCTTTTTTCTTTCGTTTTTCTATGTCATTTTCTTTTAAATTAGGAACATTATAATAATTTTAGCAAAATTCCTAATTTATTGATCAATTTTATGATTTTTTCAAACAAATTTAATAAGCAAATGCATTAATTCGGCATTTGTCGACAGAAAAATTCGTTTTTCTCGATGTCAGTCTTTTTAATTGGGAAGTTCATGATAATTTCAGAAAAATTCATCATTGGTTGATAAATTTCATATTTTTCCAAAAACAAATTTAATAAACAAATGCATTATTCGGGCACCTGTCGATGGAAAAATTGTGTTTTTTTCCAATTCAGTCTTTTTAATTGGGAATTTAATGATGATTTCATTATTACTCATACTTATTTGATAAATTCTATGATGTTTTAAACAAATTTTACAAACATATGCATTATTTGGGTATTTGTCGACGAAAAAGTTTTTTTTTTCTTCAATCTCAGTCCTTTCAGTTCAAGTTTCTCATTACTTACATTTTTTTAATAAGTCCGCAGCTTCAGGATCGAGTAGAATGGCATTTTCCTTCCACTTTTGTCTATGATACTCTGTTTTTGGATCAGTGGAAATCAACATGTCGCTGCAATTATCATCAGCCCTAATTAAAAAGTCTGACGTCGAAAATAAAGAATTTTTCCGTCGAGAGATGCCCCAATAATGCATTTGTTTAATAGAGTTGTTTTATAACATCATAAAATTGATCAAAAAGTTATGAATTTTGCTGAAATTATCATGAAGTTCCCAATTTAAAAAGTTGACATTGAAAAAACGAATTTTTTGGGTGGAAAAATTCCTGCCTAATGCATTTGTTTATTGAATTTGTTTATAATATACTCAATTACAAATCCAAATTTTTAAGTTCTACAACTAAAGCTTCTGTGATTTTTATGCTTTATATTCGAAAAGATCTTCAATTTGGAAAATCTAGAATTAAACAAATTGACTATTGATCTTTAAAATCATCCAATTTATTAATTTTAATTATACACCCCATAAAATTGATGGGTTTTCAATTTTGTTAATTTATAATTGAAAATTATGCAAGTTTAAAGTTTTGCAATTGAAAATGCTGTAATTTTGATGATTTGCTTTCGAAATTTCTTCAATTAAGAAGATTGAAAATTGAAAACTGAACGTTTGATTTTCCAAATCAGCAAAACTAACAACTTTTGTTTATAAATTTAAAAAGAAAAAAAATTTACAATCGTTATTGTTCGAAATTCTAGGACTTTGAGTAGTACATTTTTAAATTTGAAGTGTTTAATTTAAAACATTTACTATTACATACGAGTACTAAAAAATAATAAAATAATAATAAAAAAACCCGGAAAAGTCCTTCACTACATTAATATTAATAATAATTTTTGTTTACAGAAAATAAAATATACAGGATAGCCGCAAACCACCATTTTAAAAATTCCCCGACTTTTCCAGCCTCTTTTAAAAATTGAATGAAACAATTCTACATTTAAATTTGTAAATTTTAAATTAGTTATTCTCAGGTCTGCCACAGCCTAATTTTCTTGAAAAATCACCTATTTAAATCGAACAAGCGACCAAAAGTAACTAATTTCTAACTCAAAAAGTGAATAAAAGTGTGTGCAAATAATGTGGCTAATTTTCTTTTGAATTTAAAAGAATTCGATGAAATTTATAAGAACTCCAGGTGAATTTGAACGAATTCAGGATAAATTCATTAAACTTCAAAAAAATTGAAGCGAAATTCCAACGAATTAAAATGAATTGGAAGAAATACAAAAAATCACCAAAATTCGATTGATTTCAGTAAAATTGGAATAAATTTAGAGGAATTTAAGGAAAATGAAAAGAATTCGATGATTATTAAAAAAAATCAAATGAATCGAAAACAATTAAAAAATATAACAAATTAATTGAATTCAATTTTAAATTAGTTTAGAAAAATTCAAGGGAATTCAAAAGAATTTGATAAAATCAATTGAATTAAAAAGAATTTAGTGAATTTGAAAAATCGACGAGAATTCAAAGAATTTAAAGGAATTCAGAATAAATTAATGAGAAATCAGAGTGATTCCAAATGAATTGCAAAAAATATTCGAAAGTCTTCCTGGAAAATTAATTAAAATACCTTGAGAGCTTTTAATATCTCTCAAGATCATTGAAATCCACGGAAATCTTATAGAATCCTTTGGAATCTTTTTAAATGTTTAAAAACATTCTATAGAAAGGTTACGAATTTAAGTTTAAAATTTTAAAGGACCTTATAGGTCCTGAAAAATAGTTTCATATCTTCCAAAAGTCTATGAAATTTTTTACAAATCTCATGAAAATTTGTTTAAATACCTTAAAATCATTAAAATCCTTGGAAATCCCTTGAAATTTTTTTAATCTCTTGAAAATACATTGGAATCTTTTAAAATACCCTGAAATATGTCAAGTCAAGCCATTTGAAAACCTTTTTAATTATTTAAATCAACGTAAAATTACTTGAAATTCATGAATTTTCAACTAAAACTATGGAATATTCAATTATATCAGTTAAATTTTCGTTTGAACTTTTCATACAAAAGTATCAAATTTAAAATAGAAATCAAAATAGTTTCAAAATAGAAATCCTTTAAAATCCATTAACATTTTTTAATCTCTTGAAAATACGTTTGAATTTTTCAAAATTCCTTACAATCTGTAAAATTCTTTGAAATACGTTCAAATTATCAAAATCATTCGAAAACTCCTTAGAATCTTTTAAAATAACATAAAATATTTAAAATCATTTAAAATCTATTGAAATCTCTTGAAATTTGATTAATCTCTTAAAAATTTTTTTGAATTTTTTTAAATACCCGAAAATCTATCAAATTCTGTGAAATCCCTTCAAACTATGGAACTGAATTGAAAATTCATTGGAATTTTTAGAAATTCCTTAAAACCTGTAAAACTCTTTGAAATTCTTCAAAAAAATTTAAAATCCCTTCAAATTATTAAAATCGTTTGAAAATTCCTTGCAATCCTTTAAAATATCATCAAATCTTTGAAATTCTTTAAAATCTGTTGAAATTCTTTGAAATTCTTTTAATATCTTGAAACTTCCTTTGAATTTTTTAAAATGCCTAAAATATTTCAAATCCTTGAAAACCTTTTGAAACCCCTTGACATTTTTAAAAATACCCTAGAATCTGTAAAATTCTTTGAAATCATTTTAAAAATCCTTGGAATCTTTTAAAATATTGTAAAATCTTTGAAATTCTTTAATATCTTTGAAAATATCTTGAAATATGTGAAAATCTTGGTAATCTTACGAATTCCCACAATTCTTGTAATAAATTCTTTGAAATCTATTAAAATATGATAAAATCCCGTGAAATTTTACGAAATTTAATATTTTCTGGAATCTTAGAAAATTTATTAAAATACTTTGAGGACTTTTAAAATCCCTTAAAACAATTTAAATCCTCGGAAATCTGATAAAATCCCTTTGAATCTTTAAAAAAAATTCTAAAACCTTATAGGTCTTATAAAATCGTTTCATATCTTCCGAAATTCTAGGACATTTTTTAGAACTGTTTTGTGTAAGGCTCATATTTTTGGATAAGAATGCAAGTGTTTCGTTAAAAATTAATCTGTTTTCGTTGAAAATTCAACTATTTGGTTTATAAATGATGTATTTTGTTGAAAATTCGTCCTTTCTGGTAGAAAATTAATATTCTTGGTAGAAAACGTAACTATTTGGTAAAATATTTATGTATTTTGTTAAGAATTCATCTTTTTGGTAGAAAATTAATCTTCTGTGTGAAAAATTATTCTTTTTGGTTGAAAATTTAACTATTTGGATGAAAATTCAACTGTTTTGTAAAAAGCTCAGCTTTTTGGTTGAAATGC
The DNA here is from genome assembly GCA_011634705.1 of Andricus grossulariae. NCBI lineage: Eukaryota > Metazoa > Arthropoda > Insecta > Hymenoptera > Cynipidae > Andricus > Andricus grossulariae. The sequence goes on from JAABKJ010007592.1 coordinate 4,028, forward strand.
AACTATTTGGTTAGTAAATGATGTACTTTGTCGAAAATTTCTCCTTTCGGATAGAAAGTTAGTCTTCTTGGTTGAAAATTGATCTATTTGGTTAAATATTTATGTATTTTGTTGAGAATTAATCTTTTTGGATGAAAATTTAACTATTTGGTTCAAAATTCAAATATTTGTAAAAAGCTCAGCTTTTTGGTTGAAATTTAACTGTTTGGTTAAAAAATTAATCTGTTTTAGTTGAGAATTCAACTATTTGGTTAAAAAATTATGTATTTTCTTTAAAAATCGTCCTTCATGTAGAAAATTAATCTTCTTGGTTGAAAATTTAAATATTTGATTAAAAATGTATGTATTTTGTTGAAAATTCATCCTTTCTGGTAGAAAATTAATCTTCTGTGTTGAAAATTAATTTTGCTGATAAAAAACTCAACTATTTGGTTGAACAAATCCAACTGTTTTGTAGAAAGCTAATTTTTGTTGTTGAAAATACAACTGTTTGGTAGAAAATTAATCTGTTTTGCTTGAGAATTCAACTATTTTGTGGAAAGTTCATCAACAGCCGACAAAAATTACGTAAGATAGGCGGGGTTCAGGGAAAAGTAAATAAATAGTGGCATTAGCGGACAATTGTATAAAATAGTGTCTTTAGTGTAATTTTTTCGGAATACAGGATGGCCGTTTTAATCACAGAAAAAAGTTCCCGGTCTTATCTCGGTTCGCTAAAATTTTTCACGGTCAACAAAAGTAAAAAATTCGAACTCTTAAGCTTAACATGTTTCCATTTGAAGTAATAAAACCGAGCTGCAAATCATTTTAAACAATTTTAAGCTAGAAATGATTCGAATTCTTCCTAAAAGTTTTTTAAAATCCTGCAAAATTTCTTTAAAATCTTCCAGATTCATTTTTGACAATTTTGAAAATCTTTTTAAATCTTTTTCAAAATTCCCTTAAAATTAATTTTTCAAAATAAAAAGTCTATATTTTGTTTCAAAATTAGACCATGGGCTATTTGCACTGAAATTACGGTACGAATAGCCAAATTTTGACGGTATGCGTAGACACTTCGTTTAAATTATTTGATATCATTTCAAATTTTTAATTAATTTTCAATCTTTTCAGACCTTCTAAATATTTTTTCAACTTACTCGAATTTTTTCTAGGAATAATAATAGGTGTTCAATATTTAAAATACATAAAAATTCAACAATTTTACTTGTGAATTAATTTTTTTTAAATAGAACAATTAAAATTGTAACGCTCAAACTTTATTTTCTTTTTTTTTAGTTTTGAGTATTTGATTTATAATTATTATTCACTTGTTAATCCTTAATGTAAGTTAAATTTAAAAAATCATAATTTATATTCACAGTTGATTAAATAAAAAGGTTTTTTATCCAATTGTCGATTTCAAACGCTTCTAATTTTTAATTCTTTAAGTCTTTAGGACTGCATTTTAAAATTCTTTAAATGAAAAATGTACAGTTAAAAATTAAAATCTAAAATGGAAATTTTGTAAGTGAAAGATTTTCGAATTACGCACTGTAAACTGAATGATATCATAATTGAAAAAGATAACAATTCAACTAATTATTTTAAAAATTGTTGAAATCAAACTTGGACAGATTTTTTTTTCTAAAAATTTGTAAAATTCCCGGTCAAAAAATAAATTTAAATGAAAGCAAAACCAATACTCACTGGATGAAACAACATGGAATGTCCAACTCTAGACTTGATACTCTGTACGTTTGGAGGACTAGGTCTCGAAATATCGGAAGCAAGTTTGCACCACGTGTCGGTAGGCACATGATAGGAATATAATCCAGAAAAGATGGGTTCCGTCGAACTCGTGATCACTTCTGGATCTTCGGTGCTGAAATCAGTGTTTATAATTTTGTTTATAATTTCAATTATCAAGCCCACAGTCCAGATGGGATAAATTTTAGGGACCAAAGAAGGGTACTTTTTGTCACGCTCGTAGGGTACTTTTTTTACGCTCAAAGGATAAACAAATTCAGGATAAATTCATAACATTTCAGAACAATTCAAGTTAAATTTAACCTGATCAGGTTATCGCTTTTTTTGCACCTTCTCAGGTTATCGTGGGTCGTTTCAGACCCAAGGCATGTTAAAATGCTCAATTATCAATAAAAATATCTAGTAAAATTCATGGACACTCTTGAACACTTTTCCTTTAAGGGCACATCATAAAGATTTCAAACAAAATTTAAAAAATATTTTATTTTTCGTGATAAACACACCCAGCACCCGAAAATGCAGACATTTACTAAAAAAAATGCATGGGTCTGGAACGACCCACGATAACCGGATCGGGTTAAAAGAATTCAAATAAATTGGAAAAAATTTTAAAAATAAGAAAAAGTCCATTGATTTCCGTAAAATTTGAATGAATTTACAGGAATTTACAGAAACCGAGAAGAATTCGATGGAATTCATAGAAATGCAGGGTGAATTAAAAAAATTCAAATGAATTGAAAACAATTTAAAGATATGAATAAACTTAATTTAATTCAGTAAATTTGAAATGAGCTTAGAAAAATTCAAGGGATTTCAAAAGAATTTGATGAAATGCTTAAGAATTCAAGGCGAGGTTAAAAGAATTTTGGATCAATTAAATAAAAAACTTTGAAAAGATTTTTAAAAATCCATGGAATTAAAAAGAATTGAGTTAATTTATAATAATTTAAGTAAATTAAAAAAATGAAGAGAATTCCAAAGAATTTACAAGAATTCAGGGTGAATTCCAAAAAAATTCAAATCTCTTCAAATCTTTGAAGCCCTACTAATTTATAACCAAAGAAGTGACTGCTGACTACAAAACAATTAAATTTGAATTCAAAAGAATTCAAATGAATTGGAAAAATGGTAAAAATCGAAAAAGATGCCATTGATCACAATAAACCTTGAGTGCATTTAGAGAAATTTAAGGGAAATGAGTAGAATTATATGAAATTCATAACAAAAAATTAAGCTGAATTAAAAAAGCAATCAAGTGAATTAAAAAGAATTGTCAAATATGAAAAAAAACTAATTGAATTGAGTGAATTTAGAGGAATTCAAACGAATTCAAAAGAATTCATGATTAATTATAAAGAATTCAGGGAGAATTCCAAATTAATTGCAAAATATAATTTAAAATCTCTTCAAATCTTTGAATCCCTACGAAATCCCTCACTTCTTGTGAATAAATTCTTTGAAATAAATTAAAATATTAAAATCCCTTACAATTTTTAAATCTCTTTAAATCTCTTAAAAATGCCTTGAAATCTTTTTAAATACCTTAAAATATTTCAAATCCTTTAAAATCTGTTGAAATCCCTTGAAATTTTTTAAAGCTCTTGAAAAAGCTAAGGAATTTGAAAAAATACCTTAAAATATTTCAAATCCATTTATCATTTTATCAATTGATTGTCACGATCAATTAAAGAAAAACTTTTTAAACGTCAAAAAAATCCATTGAATTGAGTAAATTTAGAAGAATCCTAATGAATTCAAAAAATTAAAAAGAGTTTAAAAGAATTCAGAACAAATTAATAAAAATTCAGGGTGAATTCCAAAAAATAATTTCTAATCTCTTCAAATCCTTGAAACCCTACGAAAGACCTCAGCTTTCTTGAATAAATTCCGGGAAATTCAATAAAATAAATTGAGAGCATTAAAAAACCCTTCCAAACAATCCTGTGAAATCTTTTAAAATATCTTAAAACCTTATAGGTTCTGTAAGATCGTTTCATAAATTTCAGAATTTTAGAAAATTCTATATATTAAAATATTTAAAATTCTTTAAAATCCCTTCAAATTATTAGAATCAACTAAAAATGTCTTGGAATCTTTTAAGATGCCCTAAAATATTTAAAATCCTTTAAAATCATTTAAAATCCTACAAAATACCTCACTTCTCGTGAATAAATTCTTTAAAATCCACTATAATATTATAAAATTCCGTGAAATTCTATTATGATATTTACATAAATCCTGGAAAACTGATTAAAATACCTTGAAAGCTATTAAAATCCTTTAAAATAATAGAAATCCTCGGAAATCTTATAAAATAAAGTGAAGTCTTTTAGAATATCTTAAAACCTTAAAGGTCCTGTAATATTTTGAAATCCCTTCAAATTAATGAAATCAATTAATCATTCCTTGGAATCTTTTACAATTCCCTAAAATATTTCAAATTATAAGATCTTGAAAATGCCTTAGAAGTTTTGAAAATACCTCTTTCTCTAAAATCTTTAAAATCCCTTCAAATTATTGAAATCTATTAAAAATTTCACGGAATCATTAAAAATACCCTGAAATATTTCAAAAGAATTCAAGACAATTCAGAAATACGTATAGACCTGAATTGAATAGTGAGTTAATTTATTGAAAGAAAAGTGACTAATGTAATCTTTTTATTTAAAAAAGTGATTAAAAAGTGATTTGAGAAAAAAGTGACTAATAGTGACTGTGCCCTGATTATTTTTTAGTTACTTCTTACAGAAATTCCCCGATTTGGTACCATAGGGACCAAATCTTAAAAATATGATACTTTAAGGCCTCGGACTCATTTTAGAGATAAAAAATAGTGTAAATAAAATCTAAAATTTCGTTTAAAAGTGTCAAAATAGTGTCATAAAATTACTCGAGTATTAAAAATGAAGTTCAATGTTTATTTAAAATGTTTTTATTTAGACTATAAATTATAAAAAAATCCTATTTATTTATCACAGACTCTTTCCCCTTTTTCTTATTTGTCCACTTAAATGCGAACTTAATTAATAGAACCTAATAAGATAATCTCACTATTTTTGGTTAAAAGTTCATTCTTCTCGGTTAAATATGGATCTTTTTAAGTTTAAAAATTCAACTATTTAGTTGAAGATGTATGAAATTTGTTTCAAATTCGTCTGTTTTGGTAGAAAATAAATCTTCTTGGTTGAAAATTCAAGTATTTGGTTAAAAGATTTGGCATTTTGTTAAAAATTCGTCTCTCCTGGTAAAAAATTAATCCATTTAGTTGACAATTCAACTATTTTGTTAAAAAATGTATGTTTTTTGTTGGAAATTCAACTATTTTTAGAAAATTCTTATTTTCAGCTCGAAAATTCAATAATTTTTTAGAAAATATAACTATTTGGTTGAAACTTTGTTTTTTATTTTAAATATCTTTTTATGTTTAGGTTTAGTCTATCTACTGTCATTTTTTTTCAAAATAGTAGCAAAATAGTGTCATCGCTCAAAAAAAGTGTCAAACAGTCCGAGGCCTGCCCTTCATATAAAAATGGAAAATACGTTTGACATCGAGATTATTCTGTTTCATCAGTTTAAACTAAATACGAATCACAGGTTTTTAAGTAAAAATAATTTTTTTTTAATTTCTTCCCTGTAACCTGATAATTTCGGGAAAATCACTCATATATAATATACATATATCACATTCACACAAGTTTTTTGAATAAAATCTTTAAGCGCAAATTTTAGATAATTTCTTTTCCATTAGATGCAATATTGAGCGCAGTTATTTACATACAGAAAATTATGAAAGAAACTTTCCTTTTAAATAAATAGGTTCTTTTATTTATTTTAAATTATTTTTTAAACTTTGTAATTTAAAAATAAATTTTTGACTGATTTTAAAGGATACTTTTTGAATACTTTTTTTATTTATTTTCGAGGATACTTTTTTGAAATTAATGATTTCGAAATTTTGATTTGCAAAATTGATGGTGCAGAAAATTCGCAATTTTTATTAATAGCTAAACAAACTCAAACCAAAGAGTAATTTTTGTCACGCTTATAGGGTATTTTTTTCGCGCTCAAGGGGTAACAAATTCAGGATAAATTCATAAGATTCCATAACAATTCAAGTTAAATTCAAAAGAATTCAAGTGAATTGAAAAAAAATCAAATAAACTGAAAGCAATTTGAAGATATGAAAAAACTTCTTTGAAATGAGCTTAGAAAAATTCAAGGGAATTCAAAAGAATTTGATGAAATGCCTAAAAATTCAAGGTGAGGTTAAAAGACTTCAGGTTCAATTAAATAAAAACTTTTAAAAATTCAAAAAATCCATTGAATCAAGTAGAATTAAGTAAATTCAACAAAATTCAAATGAATTCATAAAATTCAAAAGAATTCCAAAAAATGTAGGATAAATTAATAAGAATTCAGGGTGAATTCCAAATCTCTTTAAATCTTTTAAACCCTATAAAATTCCTCACTTCTCGTGAATAAATTTTTTTAAATTCACTAAAATATTATAAAATCCCGTGAAATTCTATGATGATATTTCCCGAAATCCAGGAAAATTTATTAAAATACATAGAGTTTTAAAATCCCTTAAGATTATTGAAATCCTTGCAAATCTTATAAATTAAATCTTTTAAAATATCTTAAAACCTTATAGGTTCTCTAAAATCGTTCCATATCTTCCGAAATTCTATAAAATTCTTTATCTTAAAATATTTCAAAAGCTTTAAAATCACTTCAAATTAATGAAATTCTTTTAAAAATTCCTTGGAATCTTTAAAAATTCCCTAAAATATTTCAAATTAAAACACTTAGAAGTTTTAAAATACCCTAAAATCTTAAAAATCCCTTCAAATTATTGAAATCTATTAAAAATTTCTTAGAATCTTTAAAAATACCCTGAAATATTTCAAAAGAATTCAAGACAATTCAGAAATAGGTTTATTGAAAGAAAAGTGACAAATCTTTTCATTTAAAAATAATGATTGTGTGTTAAGATTTCATATTTTTTATTTACACATTTTATTATTTGGTTCAAAATTGAATTAATTTGTTAAAAATTCAACAATTTTGTTGAAGTCATACTTCTTGGTTGAAAACTCATCAGTTTGATTACAATTTTCTTTCTTTCTTGAATACATTTATTTAAACTGAAAATTCTACTATTTTATTTAACATTAAAATATTTTCTTGAACATTCACCTTTTTGGTTTGACAATGTATCTCTTTTTGTAGAAATTCAATCTTTTTTGGCTAAAAATGCAACTGTTCGGTTAAAAATTGATATGTTTCGAGTGAAAATTAACTTTTTTGTTGAATATTCACATTTTCAGGTTAAAAATTAAACTGCTTTGTAAAAAAATCGTATTTTCGGCTGGAAAGTTTAACTATTTGGTTGAAAATTGATGTATTTTGTTGAAAAATTCTTATTTATTGGTTAGAAATCATATTGTTTAGTTTAAAATAATCTGTTTTAGATGTGGATTCAAGTATTTTGTTAAAAATTTGTCTTTGTTGGTTAAATCCAACTTTTTTTTATTTTAAATTCAAATGTCTTTTTCAAATATCAACTATCACATTTTTCGTTGAAAATTCATCATTTTAGATTAAAAATTAAACTCCTTGGTTGAAATGTGAACTAATTTCTCAAAAATTCTTTTTTTTGGTTGAAGATTTATAATTTTATTTAAAAAAATTGGTTTTCTTTTTGTTAAAAATGTTTTTTTTTAAACTGAAAATTTAACTATTTTGTTGAAAATTCAACCGATTGGTTGTAAAATAACTTTTTTGTTGGAAATTCATATTTTCGAGTTAAAAGTTCGACTGTTTTTATAGAAAAATCGTCTTTTTGACTTGAAAATTTCACAATTTGGTATAAAATTCAACT
>JAABKJ010007593.1:0-11660 GCA_011634705.1 Andricus grossulariae
GTTTTACCAACATTTACCGTCATGACCGGTCAGGATTGGTCATGACTGTGAAATACCGAGCAGCGCCCATCACTAATAAAAAGGCATTAAGAATCTGCCTGAGAGACAAAATGGAGTTTTTGCATATCGTTCCGTAGCTTACGGTAAAAGCTAAATGATACGCTAAAGAATAGGGAGTTTTTGCATATCGTTCCGTAGCTTACGGTCAACGCTAAATGATACGCTAAAGCAGGCCTGCCCAAACTGGGGAAATCGACTCAGTTGCCAGATGGGATTTTAACACCACCACCGAGCTCTACTCATTCAACTTCACGAGAGCGATCACCCCCCAAGCCTGTGGACCCGAGAAGAGGGAAGTGGTGGTGGAACTCGAACATGTGGCAAATGAGTCGATTTCCTCAGGTTGGGCAGGCCTGCGCTAAAGAACGCCGGATAGCGGAAAACCGTAACACTCATGGACATAGGAATGTCAATGTGTAACACTAAACTCGCACAGCGTGCGCGGAAACGTCATCATGTGACCTTAGCGTTTACCGTAAGCTACGGAATGATATGCAAAAACTCCCTAGTGTCGGATAGCGGGAAACCGTACACTAAACTTGCAGAGCATGCGCAAAAACGTCATCACGTGACTTTAGCGTTTATCGTAAGCTACGGAACGCTATGCAAAAACTCCCTAATATTACCGTAGAGGGAAGATAGATATAGGGGCGACAATGCAGTGGGCAGCTTGAAGCACGCTAAGGGGCAGAGCTGATAAGTAAAATACTCGTGCTAATTTACTTGGTTTTCTACGGTAATTTACCTGGTATTTTACGTCATCAGTTTTCACATGATGTAAATTGCATCATAATCTATATATGAGGGCGCTACCTCTGAGATTTTGAACAGAGCTATCTATCTTTTGGACGCGAAATTACCCCTGATTAGCACACCATGTAATATATGCTCTAAGGAGACGGCAGGGGAAGGCTTAGTTCGGGAACCAGCTACGCGCGGCGCTAGTGCCACGAACCAGTGCTTTATGCTTAATGTGCGCGAGTGGAGTAAGTGAAGAGTGCGTGCCGTGTACATGAGTCGAACTGCAAAAAATGCAGAACTCTTATACCGAGACTGGTATTTCCGAACTATATTATGGCTATACACTTTCTTCCAATATTTTCGTGAATGGAAATATCCACCGATACCTTTTTGATTTGAAACTTGGTATTTTAATATTTTCAGTTAAAATTGAAAAACAAAAAAAAAATTTTCAACGACCCTATTAGACATTTTTTGATTCTCCCAGACGAATAATTCTTTTCTTAGAATGATTAATTACAATAGTCATTATTATTACAACATGTGAGCATTTATTGAATATTATTTGCTTTTAAATGGTAACCATAGCTAACACGTGAACTTATAAATAAATACCCAAATAAAAATGTACAAATCATGTCCTTCGCATACAATATGTTCGCAGAATTATCACTTTGAGTAATAATTATTTTCTTAGAATTATAATAAAATATATTGGCATTTTCTACATTATTAGCTGTTGTACTTATACATTTTTTACTCGCATACTTATCTTTCTGCACTTGTGAAAAAATCTGATTAATATAGGTACAACTTCAGAAAAAAATTATAAATAAAAAACATTTGATCTTTATCGCAGATACGCAATTGAGCTCTCGGTTCCAATAACTCACCCGACTCTCGTACTATTTTACAAAGTGCATATTTCAGTCCATTTTTAATGACTCTAAAATATTCCAGAAATTTTCTTTGAAACTATATAGAACAACTTTCTCGCTGAAGGTTGTTTCAAATCGGAACTTACTTAGGTACATATTGTCTCCGAAAGTAGAAAAATGTGCTTACTGATCGGCCTTCATTTTCAGTTGGATATTATTAAACAAATGGTAATTTTCAACTTTTTATCATTTTTCAGCCATTCGCCGAGTATACTTTGTATGTGTATTCAATGTCAAACAGGTTCAATAATATTTGTACGCGTTATGGTGATTTATGTTTTAATCACTTATTGAATATTATAAGAAAAAAAAATGTTTTTTCAGTTTTTAATTTTTATTCCCAGAACCAATTTTAGGACACAATATTTGTAAATAGAATCTGCCTTGTTATTATACAGAGGCCTATATTTAAAAAATTAATTTTGTGAATTTCAACATTCCCATTTCTTGAAACCCGGTGGCCAACGTCCCCGGGCTTACTAAAAGTATAACAATAATAAAATCTTATGATATTAAATAACAAACTAATTAATTTTGATGTTATTTGTATAATTTGGACGTATTTATTCGACAAAATTGATATTAATTAACCCACACGTAGAGAGAATAATGTTCTCCAACAGTAAGGGTTATTCTTACAATTCTTTTATTGTTAATGTAAGGGGGCAAAAAAAGACAGGGTATAAGGCCCCATCAGGGGATTTTCCGATTGATAATTATTGTGACGTAATTAATTCCTTCACGTAATTTATACACGACCCCTAAATAGAAAAATCTATACTTTTACCAAAACAAAAAAAAATCATATTTCATATACTTTTATACCAATACGGTAACGAAAGTTTCAATTATTATGTAAAAATGGGTGCTTTGTCTGAATTTTTTATTTAAAAAAAGATCTACTTTATAAATATTAAATGCTTTCCACATAATTTATACGTTAAAAGTATTGAAAATAACGCACATTCTATTTTCATACCTGCACAGTTCTGAAATTGTTACAGAGATTTATATGAAAGGAAAATTTATTAAAAACTCTCCCGTTTATTTTATAATCTGAAATTACCTATTGCAGAGTCGCATTAAAAGTTTGAAGCACCCCGCATATAGAAAGGCCAATTGCAGTGTATCAACATTACCATTAAAAACAATAACTTGCAGTCTAAAAAACTTTAGTCATATTAGTCCAGGCATCTGGTAATTTTTCACTGCGTTAGATATGTTAAGCGCGTTTGTTTGCTATAGCGTTTCATTGAAGGGTCCTGATCAGAATTTTAAATTTTCCAAAAATGACTACGATGCGCCCCAAAAATATTTTTGAACAATTTTCCAAAAATCGTGCTTACGTAGACTGCTTTCGTAAACTTGAGAAAACTCTGAAAAAGTTGAAAGAAAAAAAGAAGAAGAACCTTCTTTCAGTATTAGGCACAGAGTTATGAGTTATGAGAACCGATGAATTTTACGAAAAAATATTCTATATTTTAATGAAAATATGCGCAATTTCTAGTAGTTCTAAAAAAAAAAAAAAAACAATTACCGAACCCCAATGGGTCATAACTTATTGCCTCCCAAACTTGACCACTATTGACATATTCTTTGGACAAAATTGCTCGTGTTCAGTTCTTTCAAAATATTTCGTTTGTGGGTAAATATACGTTAGTGGTAACAGACAAAAAATTGTCATGTAGAAAATTATGCATAAATGTAAAAAAAAAAAACACAATCTTCCAGCCTTGATAGGTCAAGAGTTATAACTCATTCTCCTCATTCTCTGCTATTTTGAACAAAAAAAGTTTTTTTTTTAATAGCTCATACCGGAAAACTGTGCAGAATATAAAAGTTCCGGCTTAATAAAAAGAGTGTTTTTGGATCATCAGTCCCTTATAAATTATGCATACCTAAAGACCTCTTAATAAGCGGGATAGATAATTCTGCGTTATGTTGCGTTATGATCTGCCTCTTTGGAGAAAAATGAATTTTTATATAAAAACAAACCTAATATTCATATGCAGTTAATTTATGAATAAAAAAAAAATTTTTGCCACGCTTATGAAAGTATTATGCTATTAGTGATATATTATCACAAAATCTTCAGAATAATTAATCAAAATTATTATGAAAAACTGTTTGAAATATTATCAAATATTCTTTGTAAAAACCAGAGATCTCTTTTTTTAGGGTATCATATTTTTCGTGCCCTTTTTTGAAATATGATAACTTATATATGATAACATACAATACGACTGTAGACAGTTTTTTCGTCGTATTTCAATACCTGAAATTAGTTCTGAAACAATACTTTCTTTACAGTGTTAACAAGAATGTTGATTTTCAGTAAATTTCATACCGACTGAAAAAATCTTGTAACTGACTGAATTTTCACGTGAAAAATTCAATAACTTGGCCGAGAACAACTTAATTTGCACAATTCATTGAATTTGCGAAATCGAAGATGATGAAGTAATTACAGAGTAAAATGGGATTGAAAAATATCACTATCCAAGTATTAGGAATTAATTTTTGTGAAAGCATATTCAAAAATTTTTTTATTTGAAGCTCCTAGTCACCACGAATCTTTATCTACGTTTCTGTAGTGGAGAAAGACTTGCAATAAGTTTAAAGAACCATTTGCTTATTTATAATTAATATATGCCCTGCTTTCAAAATTGTTTATCTATATTTTTCAATACTGTAATTTTCCAATTTAAAAAAAAAACAATGATCTAGGAAAGAGGCGAATTACTGACTCAGAATTAAATAAGTATAAAATGTTACCATAGGGAAAGTTTAAATGATTCTTTTAATTTATTTGTTCAGCCTGAGATAATTAATATACTATTCTTTATATTTAAAAATTCATTTCTAATGAAATGCATATTTGGCAAATATTCAAAATCGACGAGATTTAGCAGCAGTTCTTGGTTACGGAGAAAAACTAGCAAGTAACAATTTCTTTCATTTGTCAGCTTATCCTGTCTTCTGACTCACATACACCACACACATTCTTGTCCCATGCTACTCACGCACATTAAGCATACTTTCTATCGGTGAAGCACTGGTCCGTGACTGGTCAGCGACACTAGCGCCACGCATCGCTGGTTCCCAAACTAAGCCAGACTCCTGACGTCTCATTCCTCGCGCCCGTCTTCTAAACTTGGTGGGCATTGTCGCCTCTATCTATCATCTCTGCCTCTATACATATCTTCCCTCTACGGCCACACCAGGTCTAGCTACGCACAAGTAAAAAAAAACTGAGCCAATCAGAACCTATAGCTTATTTTCTCCATCTTAAATAAGTAAGGCGGCAAGAGTAAGTAATTTTAAGATTAAAATTTTAGAATTGAATTTTTTTGTAATTTTAAGGTATATAAATATTTTTATACTAATCAAATGTATGTGAATGTTGAAGATGGGTAAAGAAGAATACGAGTTAGCTATAATTTTAGGTTACGTGTTTCATGCACAAGATCTTTTTAAGGATCCTTCACATGAACTTGCATAGTAACTAATACGCGACGGTTCGCTAGTGACTTGGCTCTCTCGATAGTTAGTTATATCTTCAAGGGAATAAAAGGAAGGCAACTTTACAGCTGTAAGCAGCATGAGTTTTCGCGATGATATTCTGTAGAGGACCCTATCGTGTTTCTGTACAGGAACCCGCTCATCAATTTACTTCGGAAAAGAACCTATACAGGATCATTCGAAGGTTCCTTTGTCGGTGCAAGTTCCTTTGCAGGATTATATACAGTTTCCTTCGCCAAATTCCTGCACAGAAACCGTCAAGATTACCTTCACTGGTTAGTGTGCAATTTCGTGTACAGGGATATGTGCAGAATCCTCCTAGGTTCCTGTACAGGAATTCTCAGCTGGGTTTTTCGCATTGTACACAAACTTTGCATGTTTGCACAAATCAGGGGCTGTCTGCAATAACCGGTTATAGAAGTCTAGCGTTCCGAATGTACTCCTAATGTACAAGGTACTACTTTCTGAGTAAGTTGCCGAAAATTGTACAGTTACACTGATTCGACGTGAATATTGCATGCATGAATCCGGAGGCGAATTTATTATAAGATATTATATTGTTTACAGTTTTATTTTACTGAAAATCTGCATTTCATGTTATTATCCACCCACAACCACCTACACCCACCTAACCTTTTGGGAATTCACCCACTCATTTGGGTAGGGGCCCCTAGGTTTCGTATACAGTGTGTTCGCCCCTAAATGAATCAGTGTTCGACATAGTGGGCGTTTCATTACCTGCAGATTTGACTTGTCACGGATGGTAGTTTTTCCTTTTCTAGCTATAGTCGTCCAGAGGAAAATCCGAGCCCGAAAACTGTCTTACCTGCTCCCTACTTCGCTGAATAGTAGAACTCTTTAGATTCAACTTTTTTAACTTTGAGATCTGCATTTTCTTTCGTATTTAGAAAACCAATTTTTAAGTTAATTGACCTCCTTCGTAGAGATTTTTCTAATATTTACTTCGAAATTTAAAATAAAAGAAATCGCTCTTCAAATTATTAAAGGAAGTTTAACCTTTAAATTTAAAAAAAATTTGGTTAAATCTACGTATATTATATGTATTTTAATGCAATTGCGGGAACTTGACGTTTGAGCTTTGTAAATGTTAAAACCCAGATTGTTCAGATTATATAATCGAAGTCGCTCGGAATTCCGAGATGATCGTCTGTCGATCAAGAAACGATCGACAGATTGAAGTTGTCAAAACGAGACAAATGAAAATGTCGCTTGTTTCTCGCATCGTGTCGATCGAATGCATCACTAACGCCAACAGATTGAAAGACCAAATCTGCCGAATTATACGGTTGTATCTGCTATGAACGCGGCTCTAAGGCATGCTTAGGTATAGGTTGGTTCGGTTGGTCTTTCCAGCGTCAAGGTGTCTATGATTTAGCATTCATACTAACGAGCTCAGGGTCCTCAAGAACGCCAGAAAGTTGTCCTGGCTTTAGGTAACGATTGGCACCCCGGTAAGACAGAGTTGATTTGAACACATTCGTACTTTTCAATGCGATTTAATTGCATTAGTGTCTGACTGCTTAGGAATGCGTAGAAGCGCAATGAAACGCATTGAAATTATGCTAGGTAGCTGATTGGTTCAAGGTGACGAAACGGACCAATAATCATTTACCCCCCTAGCCTCTAACCTATCCCTTTGAACCCCTTTTTTCGTTATTATTTAATTAATTTAGGCATCGCATTTTCATTTAAAGTTGCATCTTCTGTATTGTGGAAGACATTCTAATCAAAAGTAATTACTGAGATTGATCTTTATTTTACTGGGAACTCATTTTCTTGTGACGAAAGTTTTACGAAAGGCAATCAAACCTTTGGCATTTAGTAGTTTTTCCGCTCTAGTGATATTAATTGAAAGAAATGTCGAACACAAAACTCTTATTACACAAAAATAATTCCCAGAAGCACAATACAAATTCATTCGTGTAAACAAATTTTGTAAGAGAATTTTGTTCAAAACATTTTAAGAATCTTGGCGTCTTGACAGGCATTGCATTCTTCTCCGCCATGAATACTAACTGTTATCGGCTGAAACACCAGTCAGATAGCGTTTATGTCAACTACATTCAGAATTGGTGTGAATTGAAACTACGATAGAACTTCGAAGTGCACCGAATGGCACCGATCCTATTCAATATTTTGTTTCGTAAGAAGCATTGTATGGCATTCAAGTTGGTGGTTGCCGAACCGCATTAAATGGCATTAATTTAAATTTCCTTCAAAGCATTACCATGACGTCAGTTTAATGCCTTCAAATTGGTTATCTGTTAAAATGATCAAAAAGAGATAAGTTTTATACAAGACAGTTCATTCCTTGCCTTGCAGTGTTCATTTTTTTAAAATACCATTCTATGCGTTCCAATCAACTCATTCACACCAGGACACTTGTCCAACCCAAATCCATTCCAATCTCTCGTCTGTACCTCACGACGATCCTCAGAGCATGTTGAAGCTGCTTTGCTCCAGAAGCATAGAATACAGCTCATCCATATCAAATACATGAGTAACCTTATGCTTGCGATGATTAGGCTCGCCATACGAGAATTGCATAATGCGAGAGATAGTGGTAAAAATGTGATGCAAAAGAGGAGAGGGCTCACGGTGTCGCCCGGAAAGGGTTTTAGTTGTCACACGATGTTTTCCACATGAGATAGAAAATCTGGTTTTTCGAAGAGGTATCAATCTCTCTATACATATAATTATATGCAGATGAACCTTCAAGCTTTCTAACAGACAGATGATAAGTCTATGGGCGGATGAATTGAACGCTTTCCATTAATCAATCCAGGCCATCGATAATTTGCGATTATAGAATGCATCGTCTTCGCAGATGAAATATACTTCGTTCATTGAGAGAACGATATTCAGGAAAGACGAAATTTCGTTCACTGCGCGCAGCTTTCAAAAGAAAGTGAAGTGTATACACGACTCTTTGGCTGTAAATTCCTTCAATATCTATCGCCTCTTGCAAATTCAAAATATTGTCCATCCATCTGGATCCTCATTTAGGTTGACCGCCTGCGTCGTCCGTCATATTGTAATCTTTCACAGCAATAGGCTATCCCGGGATATCCCATTCGAGCTCATTTATATCCCGGGTTATTCCAGGAGCATCCAGGATGTCTACGGGATTTCATTGGGATATCCCTGGGATAACCCGAGACATAAATGGGATTAAATGTGATATCTCAGGATATTCTAGCTGTTAGCGATCTGATCTTACATGAGTTCACGAACTTAAAACGTTTATGTTTGGAAATTATTAGCTAAATAGTTTAAAATTCATATTGCATGAATTTAGAAAACTGTTTGCAGAGGAACTTCATCTTACACAGTTAAAAATGACCATTAATAACTTACAATGGGTAAATTTAAATTTGACTTTAATTTTAATTGCATAATCGTCAAAATTCGTACTTTTATAAGCTTAAAGCTTCGGTCCGTGGTCAACATCAAATCTTAAGAACAAAAAAAATTCCGTAACTTTTCGATGGATTTCCGAATTTTGAGAGATAAAAAATGATAAGCGTACTCAATCGCGGAAGATAGAAAAAGAGATAGACAAATATTCAAATTTATACCAAAGAGATAGAATGAAGTAAAGAAGAAGATAAGTCGTTGGTTACGAAAGATAGAGAAAGAGATAGAAAAGTATTGATATTAGGGATAGGAAAAGATAACGTTTTAGGGATGCAAAGTGACCCATTGAGAGAGATTGAATAGTTCTATCTTTTCCCATCCCCCAATTTATATCTTTCTCAATATTTTTGCTTCCAATAGGGCAGTTTGTTTTTGCATTCTCATATTTAATCCTACCCTCGAAATCTCAAAAAGCTGGCATCGCATTTTACATCAGCAATGGAATTTAATTGCAAAAATTATACCAAATTCCATGCTTCACAGTAACATTCGTAATATTATATATATATATATATATATATATATATATATATGTGTGTATGTATGTATATATATATATATATTCGTAATATTCTTAATATTACTTTATACTTGTGTTCATATTAATTAATAGCCCAAGAAATGAGGGTCTGCCGCATCACACGCTGAACAAGTCGAAGCTGCTGACAATCAAGCAGCATATTATTGACAAAATACGGTTTTTATCTGACGCATGGAGGAGAACACAGAAGAGGGAGTGTTCGGAATGTGTGAACATATGAAAATGTAAGAACGCTTGAATATGTTTATTCGTAATCAGTTTGCGTATGTGAGTGTGTGTGTACTTGTCCGACGATCTTCGTTGACAAGTCAGTGTGCAAATTACCGAGCACCACGCAGATCATGATGGGCACATAAACCTAAGTACAAAAACGTTATCAATTAAAAATCTCGAATGTGTGAAATTCTTGTGAACATAAGTGCAACTCGTTGAAGGGATAACAATAAAGTGATCTTTTATAGTTCTTACTGCCAGTTTCTTGCTGACCCATCGCGCCTCTTCGGCGATCTCCCTGGGTTTGTCGAAAAATCAACCCAAGCCCAACGATGTAGAGACTTTTTGGAGACTGGTATACAAGATCAAGAATACACTGAAGTTGATAGAAAATCCTAATAATATAATCCGCTTCCAGGAGTTGTGCGACAACCTCATAACATCCGAGAAGGAATGTCCATCCAATCACTGCCAAAGAGGTAAAAAAAGCACTTAGATGCACGAAGAACTTTTCCGCTGTAGGACCAGATGGTATCAAGACCTTCTGGTGGAAGAAGTTTACTTCTACACACCAACATCTGGCCCGCACATTCAGCTCATATTTAAAGTCGGAGACGCCCATTCTGCAGTGGCTGGTGTCAAAGCGCACTATACTCCTACCGAAGGAAGGTGACTTGTCCAACCCGCAGAATTACAGGGCAATAACTTGTTTGAAGACGCTGTATAAGATCTTTACAGCTATCCTAAATTACATGATTGATCAAAGAATTGAGTGTGAAGAGAAGTGTACGAACAACGTGGCTCGAAAAAAGGTGTAGCAGGCTGCCGAGAGAACCTGCTCATTCACAGGCGCGTCTGCAAAGACGCAGCAGCCTAACAGCGCGCCCCATCGATGGCCTGGATTGACTACCGGAAAGCTTTTCATTCAAACTCTCATAGACTTATCATCTACCTGCTAGAAGACTTCAAGGTTCATCCGCAAATAGGAAGATGCATAGAGTGATGCCCCTTCGGAAAACTAGATTTACTATTTCATCTGGAAATTATCGTGTGATAACGCACAACCTCACCTTCCAGAGGGCCGTCTCTCAGGGCGACACCATTGACCCTCTGCTCTTTTGCGTCACACTGCTGCCATTATCTCTCGCACTATGCAATTCTCCAGGGTACCTCTGCGGCGACACTAATCATCGCGAGCATGAGTTCACTCATGTATTTTATATGGATGACCTGAAGATCTATAGTTCCGGTGCAAGCCAACTTCAACTTGCTTTAAATGTCATCGAGGGGTACACAAAAGAGATTAGTACGGATTTTGGCTTGGACAAATGTGCCAAGATAATTCTGAAGCAAGGAAAGATTACTGGCGTTCCCGGGAACCCTGAGCTTATTTATATAAGTGTTATTAGACATCTTGACTTTGAAGAGACCTATACATGCATGGACGTGCCTTAAAGTCGCATTCAGGACGTAACGTCAGTGAAGGAATCTCTCCGAAGCACATACAAGCATCTTTTTCGACAGATTTGTCTTCAAACCTGTCCGCGTTGATCAAGGTATCTGCGACTAACGAGCTGGCCGTCCCGGTTCTACACTACTCGTTTGGGTTGATTCAATGGACGAAGAACGAGCTTACGGCCCTTAATATCGCCATACTTATGATCATGCATGCACATAAGAGTTTGCATATCAATTCGTCCGTTTCGCGATTATACATCCCATGCCTTCAACGCGGACGCGGACTTCTAAATCTCCAATATCTCAATTTACGAGGCAATGCATTCTTATGTTGTTGTTGATCATGGTGACTGATTATGGGAGAAGGATTGACGCAATCAGTGGCGGGAAGTTGGAGAATTGCCATTGCCGGCTCTACTGCCTAAAATGTACAACTATTTTATTTATCTTTTTTAATTTTACCAACAATTTATTGTTTATTGGATTGACTGTAAAATGTACCTTACTTTCTACAACTTCTACATTTTAAAAAGTACCCTAGCGAAAAAAATCTATAACATCTTTAAAATTTTGTCTAATAACCAAACAAAATTTATGTTTTTGTTTTTAATCTTCAAAAGTGAAGTAATTATGAAGAAAAAAGTGCTACAGGTATTCATTTTCTACCATTACATTTATTTTCTTAACACTAAATTATTATTACCATTACAAATATTATAAATATTAAAATTCTAATGCAGTTCCTCTTC
>JAABKJ010007594.1:0-11659 GCA_011634705.1 Andricus grossulariae
CGAAAATCCAAAATTTCCCCATGTTAATTAAATGGGATTTTGAAGTGCCCGGTGGCACGTGTTAATATTCGAATTTCTAAAAAAAATTAGGGATTTTTTTCTCTGGAAATGGAAACTTGGGGGGGGGGGGCTTGCCCTCTAGGTTGAGAAAAATTTGCAATGTATTTTTGGACCACCCTAGTGCATATACTTTGTTCATTTTTTAGTAAATGGACGCAGCAGATTTAGAAAACATGAAAAATGTATCATTTTTAGCAGGTCAATCGACCTGGAGCCTACAATATTCAACCGATTCTTGTAAAATTTTCTGAATTCATTGCTATGGATGGAAGTTCCATGCATGGAAAGCAAGCTGGAAAGATAACTTTTTCCCTAATCTGAATATTTGAAACGTGAGATTCTGGCTTGAAAAATGTTATTAGGTTCTGAGAGTATGGAGTGTAAATTTATTTTCCTTCAAAAATGTAAGTTTTCTCAAATTTGGACGGAGATTGAAAATCCAATTTTTGTTTTACAAAAACAAAGTAAAAACTTAGTCCCTAAATACTGCAGTGCTAAATTGAGAACTGAAAAAAATCTCATTGAGAGAATTTATCGCAGCAATGCAATCTAAATTTATTCTTTATAATCGTGTCTGATTCACGAGAAAGCTCACATAAAAGGATCGACGCAGTCAGTGGATGCGGAGTGGGGAATGTTGTTGTTGCATTCCAGGCGCTCGCGCCGGAATTGAATTCACGTGATCAAAATGCAAATAGTTTTAATATCTCAACAACAAAATGATATATCAAGATGTTGCTTTTTCAATTTGAACTAGCTTTCCGTGCTGTGTACAAATCTGTTCGTTCCTTCTCAGCAAAATGATATCTAATGCCTTAAAATTAAAACTGTTATTTATGTTTTTATTTATGTTCTGTAATTTTGCCATTAATTTATTGTTTATTAAGCTGACTATAATATATTCCTTATTCTTTAAAATATTTACATCTGAAAAATTACTTTATGAAAAAATGTGAGGGACCTCGCAAATTAAGGGAAAGGGAGGACGTGTGAATTCCGAGAACTAGGTAAAATCAGTTATGAGGAAATTTAAATATATAAAATAGGGTTTATTGGACCAACTTACAATAATGAACTCTCAGTATAGGAAATCTTCCAAAAGCCCGAACCGGGTGGCGAAGCCAAGAGCGGGCGAGCGATGTTGTTTTGGCACCCGGGCGATGAAGCCAAGCTACCAGGAGAGTATCTAACTCTTCGATTATCCTCGGAAATGAGGCAACAAGACCGGAAGTCGTCCTTCGGGATTAGTGACGTCGTGTGAAAAACACAAGGGGTTGGGCCCTCGTCAACCGGGTTTGAGTGCAGGTAGCACAAGACTGGTGTTCGAGGACGACGTTTTGGGTATTAGAACCAGGAAGTAGTACTCTCCTCACTCCTGGTCCTAGGTCCTGGGACGAGGTTTAATATTTTATTAATTCCTCACCGAATGTATACCATGATTCTTCCTCCGTGATGTCTAATTGGACATACGAGTCATATACTTGGTCCTCCTCCAATTTTTGGTTGTCTTCTTCCTGTATTATTTCTTCTGCTGCAAGTGTTATCTTTAGAATGTCTTTGAATTTCCTATCTGTTTCCACCCAACCGCCTTTTATATACTTCGTTCTTGTCGTATCCGGAGCCGTGTGGTGATTTTTGGTCCGGTTCGACATTTCATCGCAGTAGGTGTCGTGAAAGATATAAAGTTGCACCGGAACTATCTTCTCGCAGTGACGACATTTCCATACCTTTATTTCTGCCATCTTTTTCTTTCTGAAACAAATTTAAAAAAAAAATCCTACCGCTCAAAATAAAATTAAAAATATTATTTTCTCTTAAATCTGCTTTTTCTTATCATACTTCAATAACAATAAAATCTAACGTTTTAGTTTTGACTATTAAATGATTTCTTATTTTAGTTATCTTTCCAGATGCTTGTCTTCTTCCGACGTTTCCTTTCTTTGGTTCTTCTTGCTGACAATTAACTTATATCTAAATTCTAATTTTTTTTTAGTAAAATTCTGTCTTGGCCTCTTATAGTCGTATTTACTTTATTTTCTTTATCTAACTATTTTCAACACTAAAATTACTTCAAGTCCATAAATTTAAATTATAATTCAACTGAAAAAATGTTGACCTAATTATTACTGTTATGTTTGTGAAACTTTTTTTTTTAAATTAATTGTTCTGTAGTGTTTGTGCAAAAGTCAAACTCACTCTTTCTTTTTATCTTCCTAGCCTCCTTCATTTTCTTAGACTTTTTCTCCCGTTCCTTCTTCCTCCAATTTACCTTCCTTCCTCGCCCTTGCAGCCTCCATCACGTCTTGCCTATATTTTAATAATTTCCTCATTTTTTCAATTTCTTCTTTTTCTTGTTGGATTCTTATTCTTTCTAAGGCCTTCTGTAACCTTCCTCTTTTTCCCGATCTAATTTCTCCTGCTACTATTTTTCTTTTTTTCCTTTTAGACCCTTTTTAATTTGTTCCATAGTTGATAAACCGTATTTCTTTGTACATCTCTCTATCCGTATCTGCTTTTCTTCTCCTATCTATCTCTCTTAACCTCACTATATTCTCCTCTACCGTCTCCATCGATGGTGGTTGAAGGAGATCTACCCATTTTTTTCATGAGTGGGTAAGCAGCTCTTCACCCACAAGTATAAGGAGACAATCCTTAGAATTGAATTCTAGGAATTTTGGGTCCATTTTCCTGCCAATTAAATATTTTCCTGTTTTGTCTTGTTGTTGTAGATGTATGTACATTTTTAAATATCTTTAACATTTCAATTACCTAGTGATTTTCCATTCTTTTTTCTTATTTCGTAAATTGTTGGTGAAACTTTTGTTTGAATGGAAAATGGTCCTTCGAAATTTTTATTCCATTTTTTCGCTATTCCTTCCCCTTTATTTGATAATGTTTTATCGCTTTTTAGAATTTTTACGCTAATTCCGAAAATTATCGGACTGCGTCTGAAATTATAATATCTAAACTGCGTTTCATTCGCAGTATCTAAATTTTTAACTACTCCCTCTCTAATTATTTTTAATTTTCTCATCCTATCTGCCCATTTTTCAGATTCTTGGAATTCAATTTCGCTTTTTCCATCTATGTCTTTATTTAATGCTTGAATAGGTTAAAGTTTTCTACCTAAATTTAAAAAAGCTGGCGTGAAACCTGTTGAAGAATGTTTACTCGTATTTAACGCAAATTGTAAGTCATCTAAATTTTCATCTCATAATTTATGATTTTTCTCCAAGTATGCTTTTACTGCCGTTTTAATTGATCTGTTACATCTTTCAGTTGGGTTAGCTTGTGCATGATATGTAGGAGCTTTTGAATGTCTAATACCAAATGTTTTAGTTAAATTAATTATTGATTTATTTATGTATTCTTTGCCGTTATCTGTAAATAAAATTCTAGGAGTTCCCCATTTTGAAAGTATACGTTTATGAAATTCTTTTTCGATTGTTGATGCTAATTTATTTTTAACTGGAATGATATCTAGCCATTTAGTAAACACGTCAACGAAAACTAGAATATATTGATTTCTTGACTTTGTCATTGGTAGCGGACCCATCATATCAGATGCTACCACTGTCCACGGTCCTTCAATTATTCTTTTCCCCATTAAACACATCTGATTATTTCCAAACTCCAGTTTGGAATTTCCTATGGTTTATTTTTAACCTGTAGCATTTTATTTTTCTACCAATTATCTTCAATTTCTTTAAAATCTTTGTTCTCGGTCTCTATAATACCGGCTAAGATACTTGAAACTTTTATTTCATTTTCATTCGACCTTGATAACGCATCTAGGACATGGTTTAAACTTCCCTTTCTGTACATTATTTCATAATCGTACTCTAATAATTCTAAGGCCCATCGTGCTAATGTACCTGTTGGATATTTTAAGTTATGAAGACATTTTAAGGCAATGTGATCTGTAATAACTTTGAACGCATAACCCTCTAGATACGGTCTAAATTTTCTTATTGCCCAGACTAATGCTAAACACTCGTTTTCTAAAGCAGAGTATTTACGTTCTGTCCCATTAAGGCCTCTACTTTCAAATGCTATTACAAATTTTTCACCGTTAATACTTTGTGTCAATACGGCTCCTAAACCTGTATCACTAGCATCGGTTTCGAGTTGAAATGGACTTCCAAAATCAGGGCAGGCAAGAATTGGTGCTGCTGTTAGTAGATGTTTAATAGTCGTGAATGCCTGTTCCTCTTTTTCAGTCCATTCCCACTTTACTTCCTTCTTTAATAGTTTTTGCAGAGGTTCTATTAATTCTGCAAATTTCCGAATAAATTTCCTATACAGTAGGACCTGTCGAATCAGAACTCGTCACATCGAAATCCTCGGAGGGCTGTAGTCCCCACTCTTCAATCTCTCCACTAGCCATGATAGGTAGGCGCATGCGCATAGAGTCACTGCAGACGCCACCCGATGGACGTCAGTGCTGTAGGTACAAAAACTTAACGGCCTGTAATGGCCGGTCAAAGATTAAAGCCCTGAACATTAAAGATACGTCACTGCCAGGTGGAGTAGCTAAAATTTATTTCTGCGACCTACGTGATCGAAAGTGGAGACCCGGTCCGTCCCGATCCGACAAGCTCTACTGTACTATGAAGCCATTCCTATTAATCTCTGAATTTGTTTAACCGTCTTTGGTCTTGGGCAATTTAACACAGGTTCAATTTTACCCTCATCTACTTGTAAGCCATTTCCATTAACTTTTAACCTAAAGTGCTTTATTTCTGAACAACCAAATTCACATTTGTCTAAACCTATTGTTAAACCTACATTTTTAATTCGATCTAGAATAATGTCCAAATAGTTTGAAGGTTCTTCAAAATTTTTTGTAACTATAATTATGTCATCAAGGTAACAAAATACATGCGTTTTTAATTCTGGGGTTATTATTTTGTCCATCAGGCGCTGGAATGTAGCAGGAGCATTTGTTAGTCCAAAATGCATTCTCTTAAACTGATACATTCCTTTGCCCGGGACAATAAATGCTGTTATTGGTTTAGATTCCTCGTCCAACGGTATCTGATGATATGCTGTACGAAGATCTATTTTAGACATGTACCTTGCTGATCTTAATGTATCCAACATTTCAGACATTACAGGTATTCGATATAAATCTTTCTTTGTAACTTTATTGAATTTCCTAAAATCCAAACAGAATCTATAGTTACCATTAGGTTTTTTATCATTACTATAGGATTTGATCAATCGCTATTAGATGGTTCTATAATTTTTTCTTCTAAAAGTCTATCTACTTCCTCATACATCAATTCTCTTATTTTTGGTGATCTGTTCCCTGATCTATTACTTTTCTTTTAATCAAGTTTTCTAATTGCACTTGCTGTGCCTCATTTAATTCTACTATTCCTTAAGAAATTTCCTCGCAAAATTCTAAATTTTTCTTCCTTTCTATTTTTACACGTGTAATGTTATTATTTATTACCCAATGGGCCTTTAAATTCTGTTTCTAATTTTCTCTCCTTATTTTTCGTATATAAATTCGTATTTATTTTACTCTAGTTCTCTATTTTCTTCCTACCCTTGTTTGTTTTCTTGTCTAATCTCTCTTTATTTTGAGTAGCCTGCTTCTCTAATTTACTGACGCCCACGCTGGCTCGTGCCAGTGTTGTGTCGCTCGCCTTATAGGGTTTAGTGTGTGGAGCTGCATGCCCCCGTACAATCTGCGCCAGCTGGGGTGCTGGCGGGATCGAGTCTCGTGCATCACCTGTAAGGAGGGCTGGATGTAAGGTGTATGGCGACACGAGAGAAGAGACTTCGCACGTTAACAAATCTGTCTCTTTCTCGCACGTGATTTCTCCAGCTAATCTTAGTTCCGAATTTTAATTTCATTTCCTCATTCTTCCTACTTTTATTTTCCTCGGTATCGTTCATTACCGGTTCCTACTTTTTACTTATATTTGCTTGTATCGCATACTCAATATTTGGTAATTCTGGTAACCACTACATTTTTTTCTCGAAATCCATTTTTAAACCTAATCTTTCTATCATATTGGATCCCATTATTCCTATCGATCTTAAATCTGGTACCAGCCTGAATAATAATTATTTTTCTATATGACCTACTTTGATTGGAATTAAAAATTGTCCTATAATTATTAATTTTTGTCCATTCGCGACAATTAATGTATCATTTTTCGGTTTTTCAATTTCATAATCTAACTCTTTTATTGTCTATGAATTTTTCACCTATGCATGAGTGAGTTGCACCTGTGTCAACTAACACTCTGAATTCATGAGTTTTAAAATCTATCATAAGGTGAAATCTTGTTTCGTCCGAGTCATTTGTGTCTATGTCAAGTAATTCTGACGGTTTTTGATTTCGTTGATTATTATCCGTCTTTAATAATCACCGCTTGCGTTTCCCTGATTTATTTTAAACAACAATCACGTCGAAAGTGGCCTACTTTCCCGCAATTGTAGCATGTAATGTGATCTCGCGATCTATAGTTTGAATTTCGGTTTCCTAAATTTGGATCCATGAAATCCTGTGCACTTGGATTCACTTCACCTTTTTTACCATCCCTACTATTTTCATAATTTGAATGATTTGTGTTTTTATTCTGTCCTTTATTATCTTTTTTGTCTTCTAACTTATTATTACTCTCTTCCGCGTTATATGAAAACGCTGGTATTTGCGGAGACTTATTTGTTTGTTATGCCTGGGTATTTTTTAACAGCTGACTAGTTGCATTTAGCAATTGGCCCGCTTGGTTTTGATTTCTATAAACATTATAATTATTATTATATCGCGGCTTTCTTTGGAATCCTGGATTATTTTGATAATTATCATTATTTTTAAATCTTGGATTGAAAAATCTGGTATTTCCATTTGGAAATCTCGGTTGGAATTGTGGTTTGTTTTGTTGGTTTTGATACCTCGGTCTAAATTTTTTTTGTTGATTTTGATCATAATTTTGTTTTTGATCTTTATATTGATTCTCGTTTTTAAATTTATTTTGATTCTCCTCATTTTCTATATTTTTTATGTTTTTATCATTTTTATTATCATCTTTATCTAAAATGCTTAGTTGTTGACCTCTAATTTTAGAATTTGTCAATTCCGTTTCCCATTCTCGTCCTAATATTTCTAATTTCGAAAAATTTGAAAAAGCATTTCTGGCAATATAAACTTTGTATTCAATCCTTAAATTTTCATAAGTCTTTCTTAATTGCCATTCTAGGCTTGGTCGTGGCATTAATTTTTCAAAAAGTTGTTTAATTTCTGTAACAAAAGCATGAATGTCTTGCTCTTTTTTATGATTGCAAAATTTTATTTTATTTTTAATTATTTCTGAATATTTTCAATTTAAGTATGCTTCTTCAAAATCTTCAATAAATTGGTCAAAATTTCGCCAATTGTCTCTATTGACCTGAAACCAAGTTAAAGCTTCTTCTTCAAAAATAGCATCTAAATTTTCTAAAATGTCTATTTCATTAATTTTATAACCACGTTTTAATCTAAGTTATCTATTTAAAAAATAAGTAGGACTGTTTTCTGTAGTATTTTGAAATTTGATGGGCCAGTTTGACATTATTTGGAATGGTGTCTGAATCATTCCAAATGGAAAAAGAGTTGCTCGAATCTCACTAACATTATTTTCATTCGTCTATTCTCTTTCCCTATCGCTTTCTCTAATTCTATCCATTCTTCGTTGTCTTTCTGTTTCGAATCGAGGCAAGTTTGATTTCCTCATAATTGATTGCCTTTGCACCGGTCTCGGTAACGAGTATCTGTCCCGTGACCGCTGATTTTATTGTTTGTTATTCTTTTTCTTGCATCGGTCAACGCGTGTCTTTGGTCATTAAATTCGAGTTCTGTTTCTTCGAAATGAACTGTATTATTTCGTACCTTATCACATTGATTCACTACATTTTGTGTTGTATTTAAAATTAAATTTGTAATCTCTTCTGAAAGTTCTTCTATTTTAAATTTATCGCTTTTATTCTCTTCAAAATTAATTAATTCTTCTGCACCACTCCAAAATTCATTATTACTTTCTAAAAACGAATTGATTTCAACAGTTCTGTTATTTATTTTTGCGTTTTCCTTTTCTTGCCTTTCTATCTCTATTCGCTGTTTTTCTCGACCTATTCTTGCTTTCTCTATCTATTCTATCCTTTTCTTTTCTAAGAGTTTCTTCTCTTTCTAGACTACTCAATTCTAAACGTCTTTTGTCTCTTTCTAAGATTTCGAATTCTTTTCTCTTTGCTTCCATTTCGTTATCTATCCTAGTTCTTTGTAACTCCTGACTTTCAAGAGTGACATTGTTTTCATTTTCTACTCTCCAATTACCTGATGTATTCTCAGTATTGGGAGATAGTATACCAAGTGGATGTCTGTGTGCATTTGGGTATTTTCTATTGCATTTTCTATTGCATTTTCTATTTACGTTTTCGATCGATTGTCTATCTCTGTTTTCGTTTTCTAAATTATTCGCCCTCGCTTGTGTGTTATTTTCTTTCGGTATAATTCCTGGAACTACATTATTTGTCCTATTATCTCTTAAATTATCCGTCAAGTTTGTCATTTTTTAAATAATTTTTATTTTCCCCGACCTTAGTCGCATTCGACTTTTTCTATTCTTTCTTTCTTTTTAATCTGTATGGTCTAGCTCAGGGGTTTCTGCGGCTCATTAAAAAACCGGCATCTTCCACTTATCCAAACCTGCTACAAGGAGTACAGATAAGGCGTTTTTTCATCAGGTTAATTTTTTGTTTTATTAAAGGTGGCAGAGCTTGCGAGCACGCGAAGTATACCAACTATCTTCTAACGACATATATCTACCCACAATTTTTTCTAAAAAATCATTTAACATTTCCTAAACAATTTACGAAAATCAATTCTGTATCGAAATTTAAATTCAAAAGATCTTCCTCTTTCATGGCACACATGCATCAACTTAAAATTTCCTTTTTCATCATTTTAAACAACTTCCGTTCTCGATTTAAAGGGTTTTGGAGGGATTGTGGATTTTTGTAGGAGGGCGCCAAATTTGTGAGAGATCTCGCGAATTAAGGGATAGGGGAGGATTTTGGAACGTCGAGATAACAGGTGAAGTCAATAAGGGAAAACAATTTAATATAAAAATGGTTTATTAACCAACTTACAGGTCGTTCAGCCCGAGCCGGGCGGCAAAGCCAAGATCGCGTGAGTGAATTTGTGTATAGTACTCGGGCGATGAAGCCCAGGTACGCCTAGATCAGATTGATCCTTGCTAGATCGATGCTTTTGGTTTGGATCTTGGAGATCGCGTAGTTTCAAGAGAGTAAGATTATCAGACTAAATACTCTTACCATGCGGGGGTTTTCTGGGTTAAATCTACTCTGATCCACCTTCAATTTTTAAAAAGGAAAAGTACGTGGGTACACCTATAAATGTAAGAATTTTATGGTTTTTAATGTTCACAAATTACTTATATAATTGTTCTTGTTACAGATAATGAATCCAGCATCCTTTCATCTGGGGATGTGGATTCTGTAATGAGCATCTCTGATTCATCCTTTCCGTGTGCTCAACCTTCGCAACCTCTCGTGTACCGCTTGAAAAAGTTGGGGTATAATTTTACACAAGAACATTTGCACCCGATAGCTTCTAGTTCATCGCTGGAAGTTATCCAGAATGATTGTGATGAAGTCGATAACTACAGCGAGTGTGAGAGTGATGAGGATCAGGATGAATTGTCTGTGATATTTTAAAATAATTTTCTGTAGCCTGTGTAATTTGTGTCTACGTGTATGTATGTGTTGCTGCGTGTTTTTCTTTTTCTGTGTATTAATGTGTGTGTGTAAGAAAAATGTGTAAATTCATATATTTAACTTTAAGATAGATCCAATTTTTCGTTCAACCACTACAAAAGAAAATAGACTGAATAAATAGTATTTTTATAATACTGAAATAAAAATATATTTATACGCTTTCAACAAAAAACTGTTGCTCTTATTATTTACCCTTCCTCTATTTCAGTTAATTATTTTTATCGACTTATGTCACTAATAAATGAACATTAAATTTTGTTTCTTAAGATTATTTAATTCAAAACATTAATTGTCTTGCTAAAAATATTAAAAATCGTTTGAGTATCTTGTTCTCTGGGGAAACCCCAACATTATTACCTCACATCACCCTGAACCGGAGTTCCCTCTCCCCTCTCCAACTACATAGATCTCGACTAGCCCGTCTTATCTGCTGTGACGTGTCGGCGTCAGTCGCGGGGTGCGGTGTAGAGAAGGGGTTTAGGCCACGCCCATAACGGCGCCCTATAGTTGTCCTATACTACTAATAATGTAGAATTTTCAGTCAATGTGTTTGGTCCAAATGTCTACATTACCGACTTTTTTTTAAAACAAGCTCATGTCTACATCAAATCAGATATCGAGTCGAAAGTTGGGAGAATTAAATAAAAGGTAATATAGACGGTTTATCTGGGCATAGTTGTTGATAATTATGAAATAGGAATGTATGAAAAGTAATTTTTGTTTTCTAAATGCTAACACGTTGGACCAGATAAAATTATTGAATACCTTCTATTTCTTTCTCAAAACTTGAAATTCCATATCTCATTATATATTATATGTAGACAATAGTTTGTAAAAAGTAAGCGCTGGTAATGTAGATATTTGCTTATGTGTTGCTTCCTGTAAAAAATCATTACTAAATTTCGAAGTCTGCTGTATAGAATAATTTCTATTTTAATTAATTTGTACATTGAATCTCTCCGAGTGCAGTAACTCGATATCTAAGGGCGTTTTAAATTCTTGGAAGGCAAGTAATATTAGTGTTGTATAAAGCAAGAATAGGGTGTAAAAAACTTAATTTATTTATATGATTCTACGAAGTGCGCCATCTTAATATGTTTTTCGCACGTTACAACACAGCAAAATATGTAAATAATTCAATAAATAATTTTTAAACAAATTGCAAAATCATTATAAAATTTATTATTCTGAAGAGAAATTTATTTTTCATTCAAATTGGAGTGATGCTGTTGTATTCTCCAACCATTCGGACATGTCGATAAACAATTTTAAAAAAATCACATATGGATTTTTAATTCCAATTTAAAATTCCCGCCAAGACAGATGCGACTTTTACCGACAGTGCATTTTAGCAATACGATCAACTACGGTTGAGCTCTCAGCGCCATCATCTGTGAGTTGGCTTCCTGCGCACTTCACGTCGTTGCTTTAGTTTCTACAACCACTTTACTCTCATTTTTAAGCAGTTACCGGATTTTTTTAGACAAATCAGACACTTATTCCCACTAGCGCCACCGCGAAAGCCCTTCTGGGGTCTAGAAAATTGTCAAAGAGCATTTTTGAAATCTCAAAACCGAATGATCATCAGAAGTTGGTAAGTTGTGAGTGCTTCATAGATTTCGCCATTTTTGTACACCCCGTTCAAACATCCTTGAGATAAAATAGAAATTAAAAGGTCAATTTTTGTCCTAATTTTTTTCATTACAAAATCAACCGAACATATTTGATTTCAAGGGAGTCATCGTGGCTCAGATGGTATAGTGATTGTCCAATGTTTCAATACTGCAGCCTTGGCAGCCACGCTGGC
>JAABKJ010007595.1:0-11659 GCA_011634705.1 Andricus grossulariae
ACATTTGATTGAATCCGCGAAAGTCATTTTTCACATAAAACCAATACCTTCTCATTGAGATGAGAATGTAAAAAATTTAAAATATTTTACAATGATTTCACAAAGATTTCAAATATTTCAGAATTTTTTCAAAAGATGCCAAGTGATTAAAAACGATTTAGAATATTTCACAAAGATGTCAAAGATATACAAGATTTTACAAAGATTTCACGAAGGCCTTTATACCAGCTTTCGCAAGGGATCAAGCACTCCTATGGGATTGAAGAAGAATAAAATATATGAAATCTTTCGATACTGTAATTTCACATTTTTGGTAAAATCTAGAAATTACTTTCAGTTTAATAATATGTGGTTCGAGATGATTATCGAATTCGCTTGAGTCGGAGTTGTATTCGAACTGGAATTTCTCGATTCCTCTTAGGACAACGTAATAGATCAATATAGTGTCTGAATCTTCTAGTTTTTGAGCTGCGATTGTTCAATGAACAATTAAATAAAATTCCAAACGTAGGTTATCTTTTATTTTTGAAAGCACTGTTTCTTATTTAAAACTAATGATAAAAATAAGACTCTATTATCTATTTTAGCATTACTCATGTTTCCTAGCCCTCTGATTAATCAAATAGTCTTTCACAAGACAGCTTCCACGTCAGAACCGCTTTTTTATGATTATAGCTAATACAGAATTTTTATAAATAAGCAACCAGTAGAAGGGATTTCGAAGGCAGGGTTGCTACAAAATCCCAATGTCATAAATCCCTGACAATTGTTCATTTTCTCTGACATTCATAAAGGACATTAACAGAGAGAAGAATGTCATGAAAAATGACAAAAGAGTTAAGTTTTCAAATAGAAAATATGAATTTTAAACGACAAGTTTTTCCAAGCCAAATTTTTTATTTTCAAAGCCAAAAAAACTAATTCTCATATTATTGAATTTTCAAACATATTGTGGGTATTTTTCAACCAATGAAGATGAATAAATGTGATGCCAATTTTCTTACTTTTTATTTATTTTAAAATATTTTTAAACAATATATTGAAATTATAACCAAGTTTTACGATTATTGGGACCGTCAAGATTACTGGGACATTTACCTTACATTGGTATAAAAGGAGTTATAAATTGTCGAATAAGATAGCGACCGCTGAAAATCTACTGAATGCTAGTTTTTACGAACAAATAATAAAATGTTGATTATTTAAATAAAGGTGTTTCAAAAAAATTGAAGCAAATCTCTCAATAAAAATGAAATAAAACACCGTTCAAAATTGAAAAAATCGTAAATAATGTGAACCTGGAAAGTTTACCTATTAAAAAAACGTTGATAATTATATGCTTTCTCATTCGAAAGTGGAAAAATGATTAAATTAAGGCATTGAAGTGTTGAAAATTAAATTCTTATTAATTATTAAATAATTGCGGACTCGAAATAGTTTCAAGATTAAAAAGTGATAATAATAATAATAATAATAATAATAATAATAATAATAAAGTAATGAAGTAATAAACTATGAAGTAATATGTTCAGATTAATGTCGACGTCTATTTTATTTTTTAATGATTTGGGCTCGTAGAATAGTTCAACTTTAGAGGTTCACAATATGCAACTACTATTCAAACTCCTTTGAATTTTGATAGCACTTTCAAATTTTGACAAAATTGTGAAATGTTGTGAATGTTAACTAATTAAACTTTTATTATTACGTACCTTCACAATTTATTCATTAAGTACATCCAAAATAATATCATGACTGATCACGAGCAGCAGTTCCATTTTCACTACCTGTCTCAAGATTTAAATTTAAATTTAACCAACAAGGATTGTACACGCCGCGCCATACAACGCCACGAATTGAAATGAATTCTTTGAATAACTAACATCCCATCTATCTTGTCTTTTTCTACAGACCAAAAGTGGAGTACAGGAGTGGAGTGGTGTGGAGTAGGCTGGAGTAGAGTGGAATAGAGTGGAGTTGCTTGGTGTGGAGTAGGGTGGAGTAGATTGCAGTGGAGTGGAGTAGAATAGAGTAGAATGGAGTGGTAGAGTGGACTCTACTCCACTCCACTCTACTCCACCCTACTCCACCCTACTCCACCCTACTCCACTCTACTCCACTCTACTCCACTCTACTCCACTCAACTCCACTCAACTCCACCCTACTCTACCCTACTCCACCCTACTCCACCCTACTCCACCCTACTCCACCCTACTCCACTCTACTTTACCCTATACCACTCTACTCCATTCCACTCTACTCTACTCCAGTGCACTCCATTCAAAAAACCTTTAAATGTAATTCAAATACAAATTGGAATGCATGTAATTTCTTCTCAAAATACTTGAATTACATTTTTCACCAATTGATTCCCAGCTTTAGTACAAACCGGACGAGTACATCAGTACTTTTTATAATTATCAGATCCAAACTGGATCTGGTTAAACTGGATGAGCACATCAGCACTCAAAACAAAAAAATCACTCGACTTAATGTGTTAGACTTAAGGGTCGTAAGAAAAACAGAACTGCAATTTATTTGCTTGATTCTAGTAAAATGTTCTGTTAAATTATTTGGTAGATTCAACAATAAAATTTTGTTGAATCAATGAAAAATTTTATAAAATCAACGAAAGGATTCAACCAAAAACTTTGATTGATTTGGTCTTGAAATCCAAGTAAGTTCTGTTTATGTAAAAACCTCATAAAAACCAACAGATGTGGGTACTTTACGAAACCTCAAAAAATTTATTTTGGAATTCCAGACAGAAACCAGCACTTTTTCAGTTTGGAGATCACAATTGGTTACATAGTTCAATAAGGTCTTTCGTGGAGGGTAGTAAACGCGAATATTACACATGGTATTTTCTAACATCAAAAATAACTCGAAACCACCATATATTCCGATTTCGGTAGAATTAGGTATTTTCACTTCAACCACCAGCTAACTTCACTTTATTGAGTGCTGAGGGGAAAATAATAAACCAAATGCATGGGATTTGGTCCATTTTTGCCCTATTTTGCTAATATCTTCATAAAAACTAATTTTTTCTGTATAAGTGTATTGGAAAAATAGTTTTTTTTTTTTAAGAAGTATTTAATGACATAATAAAATGATGATAATTATTATTCATTACAAAGATATTACACAAATTAAGCTGTGTCCCATGCATTTGGTCCCTTGTTTTCCCCTCAGCAATCAACGAAAGGCCAATCCAATCGGTCAATTCTTTCGAAAGTTATTGTGCTCACAGCAGACATAACTGCATGCGAAATCCATACATACATGCATACATACATGCATACATACATGCATACATACATGCATAAATACATGCATACATACATGCATACATACATACATACATATATCCATACATACAGACACATTCGTAAAAACCTGTTTTTTGGGTTAAGGGAGTCTCAAACCGTGGACATTTGACAAAACTCGGGAGGGGGGGCGGGGTCAAAATTTACACAAATCTAAGACCTTCTCTGCATGAGAATGTAAAAATGTAAATATTGTTTTTAAATTTTGAAGAATGATTCAAAATATATAAGGCCACGTCTGTCTGACCCATTTTAGTTTTTCTTTTGTTTCAATAGTACAATTTTATTAATTTGTTATCTAGAATGTAACTTAGAATAGGGCTTTAGAACCCTAGCTGAAATAAAATTAATAAAATTGCATTTTTGAAGCAAACTAAAGAATCAAATGGGTTAGGCAGACCCATTTGATTTGTATCATCATCTATCCACGACATACTCGTCTCCTATCATGAAGAGAAAATGTATCCGTCACAATAATTCTCTATTATGCCTTAAATTTTCCCTCAGAAAAACCTACTCTCTTAAAATGAACCAGTGAAATTGTCACTGATTGAATCAGTATTTTGGTTTATCACTGGTGAACCAGTGATTTTTTGGTTTTCACTGGGTGAATCAGTGAGTGACTTGACAAAACCTGTTACTGAAGTCAAGTGAAGGGAACCAGTGACGCCAATATGATACATTATACATGTGATTTTCTCAACTGGTTGAATCAATTCGTATATAAGGTTATACCTGTTTTCAATGGAAGTTGTTACCTGAATTCTTTCGCAAAGTTTGGGTAATTTTAAAAGATTGTTATTCACTACTGTTAATCTTTGCTCTCTTTCAAAAATGTACAAATGTAGTTTATAAATATACAATTACTATACAAAAAGAACTGCGCAAACTTTTCGACCAGATTCTTTTCGCTATGGAATGGCCATGAACTGCGCATGTACTGAAAATGCGCGCCTGTTTGAAATATAAAATAAACGTTTCTAAATTGTGATTTTTAAAGTCTAGTTTTTATAGTCGTTCGATTTAATCAAATTTAGAAATATAAATTGTTTATGATTATTGATATTATGTACTGTCAAGTATTGTTAAATCGTAGAGGTCTACGGTAGGTAGAGGTCTACGTGTTTCTAAACTGAATTCAAGATTACGAACTTTTGATTGAAATTAAAGTGCCTCTTGGAATACTTTAGATGTTTTGATAATAAGAATGTGAGTGCAATAAAATCTATTGATTATGAGCATACCTAGGGTGACCATCCGTCCGGATTTGCCCGGACATGTCCTCATTTTAGGGCTTGTGTGAGTTGTCCTACAGGATTTTTTACTTTGTCCGGATTTTTCAAATGATAAATTTTTATTTTTCAATCAACTTTTGGACCTTTTTTTGTACACAATTTTATCATTCAATGCCATCTTACCATCGACATATAGTACTGTACCGCTAGCTACGGCCGTCAGAAGTGGAATAGGGAATAGAAAGAGAGGGAATGTCGAGAAAGTTGCTCTGTCTTTTTCTAAGGATGATGATTGCTTCTACTCATCTTCCATCTGCTTTCATAGAAAAGGATCAATCCACCAATCGCCATCCTTAGAAAAGGACAGGTCGACTTTCTCGATTTTCCCTCTTTTTCTATTCCCTATTCCACTTCCGATGCCCGTAGCTAGCGGTCCAGTAGTGTGTCGATGTAGTGAACATCGATGGCCAATATTTTTAACTAATATTGACCGGATTTCTAATTATATATAGGTATAATTTTTTTCAAACTTTTCTATCCTACCTCGTCCTCTTTTTTAAATAAATTTTTGTACTACATTGTCCTCATTTTTCAAAGCTTTTTGTCCTACTTTTCAAAAATCAATTATGGTCACCCTAGTTTCAGTTTAACATAAAAATATTTTTACGCCAGCATCTCAAAAAGATAGTAGATGTTCAACATGAATATCCGCTGCACTTCGAATATTTACGTTTAAACCTCCATTTTTCTCCGTGTATAATTAAAAATCCAGATATTTAAGTCTTAATATGAATTTTTCTCCGTGCCTTAATGGCGATACAAAATATTTTGTCCAGCATACTTTCGATAGATTTCTCTACACCCTTTTCATTGACCATATAAGAACTTTTTAAAAAAAGAGTATTTTACATTCAAAAATGAAAATGAAATATAAATTGGACTTTTTTCATAGTAGCGAGCATAGAAGGGCACTTTGAAAAAATATGGCTAGAAAGAAAGCTTGAGTTTCTTCAAGAACCTGAAGATTAAAAGGTAAGAGTAAATTTTTTACTGGTAAAAACGATCGTTTGTGACATCGGCGTGCGTGCTCCAGCATCAATGGGTATACCGGAGCACTTAAAACTTGTTTTCGTCAATAATGGTATATTGTGCTACAAGTGCGGAAATTAGGCAGTTCCACAAGAGTGTGAAGTTTGCTGTACGATCCACAGGCGAATCAAAGGGGAATTGTAGGCGAGTCGTAGGCGAGTTGGAGGCGAGTTACAAACGAGCCGGTAACGACCCGAAGATGAGCCGATGGCAAGTATACTGTAAACTTCACAAGAGTTGCAACTGTCTACTTTCAGCACCTGTTGTAAACGATATTTTTTGTAACAAATGCAGTAAATTTTCGATTTCAGAAACAATAAAAACAAATTTTTCGGAAATTTATGGTAAAATGACCAAAATTGACCGAAAATTTTCGTAAATTCATGGAAAATTGCTAAATTACCGGAGATTTCAGGTGTCCAAAAATTTCAGGAAATTTTCGGTAATTTTTCGGTAATTCATGGCAAGCGTCAAATAATAATGAAGTGAGGTTATTATTCCGCAGTTCTGGAAAGTAATTGTGAATTGAAATGCGCCGGCGCAACAGCTAGAACAGCTAGTCTTTTTATAACTGCTTTTTACCACAGTTTTGAAATTGGTCACTTCCCGCACTCAATACATGCCTCGAAAAGCGAACATTTCGTGCATGCGTTATAAAAAAGATTAAAGTTTACTTTTTAATCTCATACTTAAAGGGAAAGATCTGCCCGCTGCGGGGGCACATTCTCATCGCGCGCGGCTTGCTTTGCTCGCAATTTTGAGCGCGGGAGATGGACAGATGAGAGAGAGCCCATTAGATTTTCAAATTTGGTAATATTAGAAACAAACTATCGGATCTTGCACTTCGCGCTTGGATACATTTAGGCTTTATGCTTCGCGCGCAAATATTTATTCTTCACATTCGGAATGCTTGAATGAATCTGTAGCAAAAATATCTCTTTTAGATTCCAGTTTTTTTATGCACCATCATATTCTGAATTCTCTACGTAATTAAGTATAGGTGAAAGATTAAATTGCTCGAAGCTCTGTAGGCTTTAAGGTACAAATTCTCATCGTGACACTCGCGCTTCGCGCTTGATTTTTGACATACATTTTTTTAACTTTCTTAACTATCTCGTGTTGTTATCCTAAAAGTAGGAGTATAGAATTTTTTATGAATAAGACCAATACTCCTGCAAGTCTTCATTTAGACTTTTTACGTATATCGCCTCGAATTCTGTCGAACAATGGTTCGAAGAAATTTGGTAGGAATTTTTGAAAGCATAAATTCCTCCAAAAACCTTTTCCTATATTCGTTCCCCATTTTCGATTTTTACATTCTCATCCTAATGAGGAGGTATTGGTTTTATGTGAAAAATGCTTTTCGTGAATTCCATCAAATGTCGACATTTTGAGGCCCCCTAAGGCAGAAAAATAGTATTTACGTCGGTGCCTGTCTGTCTGTCGTCGTCGTTATTGTTTTTGTTGTCGTTTGTATACCGGATAACTTTTCAAAGACTACTCGGATTGAATTGTGCTTCGGCACACTTTTTAAGGGTGTAAAAGGAAAATACGAATTCGTTAGCTAGTACGACTTTTTTCGATAAAAAGAAAATTATCAGAGTTACAGCATTTTAAAAATCCAAAAAAAGAAACGAAAATGAACATTTTAAGTCAAACAACGCACGATATGAAAAAAGTCACGAAAAAAAGTTGATTTTTGAAAGCCCTACAAGACTACCATATATTATTATTATAGTTTCTGTACCTGAATTCCAAGCAAATATGAGACCATCATAAAAAGTTATCCAATTTCAGGATGCTTGTACAAGAATAGTTATTGCAGAAATCATAAAAATACATGTATTCTCTAACGAAACGCTTCTTAATTCGTTATACGATGTGAATAATAAGCGGAGTATTTCCCTCTTTGGAACCAAGGCGGAAGGCTGCAGTTCGCCGCTGTACCTGCCTTCATAAATTAGTGATTTAATTTCCACGACGAATGGGAATCGTAAAACTGTGTTATATCCCAGGTGCCCGTATAGTTCGTGCGAGGCGGATAAGTATGAAGAACCGTAACTGACAACATAGCGAAATCTTGTACCTTGAAACAAGCAGAGAAGCTTCCCGTAAAAATAAGTATTAAAAGCAAGTTCACTTCGCTTTGATATAAATAAATGCGGATTAAGTCATGTGCAGAAAATTACACTTTTTTTAATTAGACACTGAGAGACTTTCCATTTGAATAAATGATAAAAACGTTTGAAACTTTAGTATTCTACAATATCAAAACACGGAAAAAAGTTATGGGTTTCAAAAATTGATATAGTGGTTTTCAACAGGCCAATTTCATATTGTTGTTACATTAAGTGAAAGAAGTGTTGCACTATTTAGCATAAAAAGTGTGAATATTTAATATTCAGTATATCAAAGTAAACGAGCAGTTTCAAGACGATATGAACGCTATGAATTCGAAAGACTAAAACAATCTTTTCAAACTTTCGTAGGAACAATATGAGATTCTGAAATCTACTATACGAAAAATTATGACTCATCGTTGGAAAGAATCGAGTGGAGGAAAAAAGTATACCACAGTGAGAGAGGTAAACACTACTAATGCACTTAAAACCCGGAAAAGGTAATGTGAGTCACTTTGACTCATATTTTGAGTTTGATTGCACCCTGTGCCCGCCATTGTCGCGTAGGTCACCCCTCCCAACTGTGTATTCTCTCACCAGTTAGTTGACCCTCGAGTGGCGTGGTGAGCGGACGTCCTGAAGGATTCTCCTAGTCAGTATTTTTTTTTTTAAATTCAGTGAGTCTTTTTGACTCACTGTTACTCTTACACGTAAAATTATGTGACTAAATTTGACTAATGATTTCTATCAATGGAGTACCAATACCTGGTCTTTCTGACTGATGTTCAGAAAAAAAATTTAATAAATAAATAATAATCATAAATAATAATTATTAATAACAGAAATAATTTATTATTGCGTTATATGTAATTATAATAAATTATTATTATACAATTGAGTTATCATTTAACATTTTCATAATAATAGTTATTTGAAATTAATATATAATATAATAATAATGAATAATTAAATAAATTTATTTAAAAATCACAAATTAAAATTCCCTTGAAAATTATATCAGTATATTTGATTCATGATTCCCAGCAATGAAGTGCCACTTCCGGGTCTTTCTGACTTATGGTCCGAAAAAATGTAAATAAATAAATAATAATAAAAAATAATAAATAAAATTATATTATTTAATATTTTAATAATAATCATTAATTATAAATAATATATAATTTAATAATAACTAATAATGATGATAATTAATGTCCTAGCGGATATGCGTCATTTTCGTTTCTGATTAACGACCGTAGGCAGCTCATACACAAGAAATATTAGCGAATCCGTTGATTTTTTCTTTTTGAGCTAGCACAATGGCTGTGAAGAGAATAATGACAGATGACGAAATAGAAGAATGTCTTGCAAATCTTGCGTCTGACGACGACGACGCAATAGACCAACTGCTCGAAGATACTGACTATGAGAGTGACCCTGATTATGAACCGATATCAGAAGATTTTTTTGACGACGATGAGCTCAACAATAACATCGAAGCAGCTGAGAATCGTTCTCGAAAGAGAAAACGTTCTAAAGCCTGCCCAGACTCAAAACACAATCGCAAGATCTCTGGAAGCAAGATTTCAGATCCTCAGGATCAGCAGCATCCTTCAACTGCTCAAATGTTTACTTCGCTCCCAGAGCCAGTAGTTGATGAATCATCAACAAAGTGCAGGTATTTGACAACATGGAACACAGACGCAATAATCGGGAAAAGTGGCTATAGTTGGCAAATTCAACTACTCAAAGAGTTTGCTAAGACTAGAAAGAAAAACATTATTCATATTTCACCAGGGACAGTTGGTGATGCCCGTTCAGCTGAAATACCGTCAGAGTGCTTCGAAGCATTATTTTCTGAGGCCATGTTAGACCAGATCGTGGAATACACTAACCGTAAAATAGAATCCCTAAAATCAAAATACAAGGAAGAGTCAAGAACTATTTCTCCATTGACGAAAGAAGAGCTGTGCGCCTTACTAGCCTCAGCTTCACTGTGCTATGCTGCCGCCATGAAAAAGAATCATTTGAGTACGAAAATCCTCCACAATACTGTACCTTGCGGTGAAAAACACAATGCCACAATGTCAGAAGCACGATTTAAATTTTTGATTCGAGCTCTTCGCTTTGACAATTGTGATACCAGAGAGGAAAGGGGTAACAAGTTGGCATCTATATCAGAGTTATGGGGGAATTTCGTGAAGAACTGTAAGAAAAATTACAAACCAAGATCCTACTTGACAATTGATGAACCGCAAAACTGATTGAATCAGTTTCAGGGACAAATCGAAACTTGATAATGGACTATTGGTTTACCAGTGTCCCGTTAGATGAGGAACTTCTGCGAGATCACAAAATTAAAATTATTGGGACCATCAGAAAAGATAAGAAAGAACTTCTTGCAGATTTTCTAAACTTGAAATTCCAAGATAGAAAAGCTGCTTCATCTCTTTTTTTATTCTCTGAAAACATCAGCGTAGTTTCCTATAAGAAGCAATCCACTTAGGGACTGAGAAACCCGAAATCACTATGAACTATCATGAAACAAAAGGTGGGGTGGATGTCATGGATCGCCTTTGTCAGGACACTAACACCGGAAGGAAAACTAAGAGATGGCCAATGGCCTTCTTTTACAATATGCTGAATATTACCGCCGTAAATTCCTTTGTCGTTTTTCTCAATAACTTTCACAGGATCCATCGATCGCCAGATGACTGCACGCCAAAGCCCGATTCAAATTCATGATGCAGTTGGTTGATGAGTTGAAAAAGCCATCGTTGTTCCAACGTCTCGGCCTCCAAATCCCGTCCACACTTCGTTCGCCGATTCAGCGATGCCTAGGACTACATATTCTACAAGTAACTACATATTTTGTGAGTTTTATTAACTATTTTTTAAATTTTAATTCATCAACGTTTTTTTTCTATTCCAATTTAGGAGTTTTTTGTCCTTTTGTATTTGCGAAAATAAAAACACGATTTTTTATCGCATTTCTACATCAATTTCCCCAAGAGAGTCAAAATGACTAACAAGTTTCCATTCACGTACTAGATCGTGAACTGACTTTTCCCGGGTTAAGTCAGTGGTCTTTGTAAACGCCGACGGGAAAAATGAAGGCAGGTACTGTACACGTCATTTCATTGTTGTCACTCTGGACTTGGCCATTTCGAGTCACTCATATTTCCACTTTTTACTTTTAATAGCTATGCTTATATCAAAATTGCAATGCGACCTCTTAATTCACGAAGGCTCTACCCCTTTTGTCCCCTTGCTTATCTTATACATAGTCCTTAGAACATATCTCATTTTTTAAATTTCTCATCTAAATCAAGCCCAGAAATCAAAACTATTTTATAAGTTATATGTAATTCTCAAATTAATGCAAACTTTTATAGTCTTTAGAAAAACAATATTTTCATTAAAAGTAGTCCTGCATAAATAATTGAAAAATTAATTAAATTTTGAGACGAACGAAAATAAATACGAAGGCCTTGAAATAAAAGCGTTGTTCTTCACAAAAAGCGGGAAGGTGAGTGACTCTGAATGGCCAAGTCCAGAGTGACAAGAACGAAACGACTTGTGTGATAAATCTATTCATGCCTTCATTTTTTCCGCCGAGGTTTCCCAAGACGATTTACTTTAGAAGTGGATCATGGGGAGTATATTTTTTTTCGTGTTTTTTCTCTTTTGTTTGCGTTTTTCCTTGTTTTTTGTTTTGTTTTAATAAGAAACCTACCGCGAATCATTTTCCTGC
The DNA here is from genome assembly GCA_011634705.1 of Andricus grossulariae. Classification (NCBI taxonomy): domain Eukaryota; kingdom Metazoa; phylum Arthropoda; class Insecta; order Hymenoptera; family Cynipidae; genus Andricus; species Andricus grossulariae. The sequence continues at coordinate 11,528 of JAABKJ010007595.1, forward strand.
AGAGTTAGCCTCATTTGAGCGCATGCGGGAGATTTGGTTCTTTTTTTGTTAGTTTTCCTATGTGGGGCGAATACTTTTTCCTCACCTTCCCCAATTTCCATTTGGAATGTTGGGGGGGGGGGGGATCTGGAT
>JAABKJ010007596.1:0-11659 GCA_011634705.1 Andricus grossulariae
ATCAACTATCACATTGTACATTGTTTATTGAAGATTCATCTCTTTAGTTTAATATAATCTATTTTGGTGAAAATCAGTTTTTCTTCGTTAAAATTGATTGACTGAAAATTTAACTTGTCATTTTTGGTTAAAAATTCGCTTCTTTTAGTTTAAAAATCAACGATTTGGATGCAAATGCATGTATTTGATTAAACATTCGTATTTTTTTGTTGAACATCAATCTTTACACTCAACAATTAATCTTTTTGGTTGAAAAATTATTTTTCGGTTGAAAATTTAACTAAGTTTTTGAAAATTCTTTTCTCTTCTTTTGGAAATTGATCTTTTTAGTTGAAAATTCAACTATGTGTTTGAAAATTAACTTTTTTTTTAGAAAATTATTCTTCTTGCTCCCAAATTCATTTATTTTGTTGGAAAATTCATTTCTTTGGTCACAAATTTAACTACTTTGTTAAAAAAAAATTTGGTTTCAAATTAATGTTTCAGTTAAAAATGAGTGTTTTAGTTTAAAATTCATCTTTTTAGTTGAAAATTGAACGATTGAACGAACTTACCTATAGTGAAATTCAATCCTAATTGTGTGAGCTACCTCGTCCGAATAGATCACATTATGTAGTAACGCAGTTACTACTCGTTCCAACACAGTTATTTTAAATTTGAATTCAAATTTGTTGCCTACCATGCTCATGCGCTAGATGGCGCCTTAGTCCGTCTTCCTCAAATTTTCCATTATATTTTAAAAAAGGTTTAAATCGCAACGATATAAAAACTAAAACTTTTCACAGTTTATATATATATATATTAGGGTGTGGATTAACGTGGATTTTTTTCTTTTTTTTTTGTGGGTGGGTGTGATCTATTCGGACGAGGCAGCTCACATAATTACGATTGAACTTCACTATAGGTAAGTTCGTTCAATCGTTCAATTGTACTTCGCTGCCTCGTCCTCTACATCACATTATGTAGATGTTTAAAGCTGAAGCTCGTTGCGATTTTGATATAATCTCAGATTTTATTTTTATACCAGAGATAACTCATTATTGTAGACAGATTGTTATCCGCTACCTAAAAGAACTGCAGAGGCGGAAACATTTTCTTGGGAAATGGGACGATTATAAAATCGAGAAAAAACTGTTGAATTTTTGAACCAGCCTGCTGCTTGTCGAATTACCTCTATGGTCGTTGCTCTACGAGCTGCGGCGGATGTGGACGCGCCTTGTGCTATGGGCCTTAGATATACTCGTGTCGATATCGCTTTCCTCCATGCTTTCCTTGATCCAACGGCTTATGTACTGTGAGGTTGCCTCGTGATAAGGTTTTTTGAAAGTGAGGAATAATTTGCTCATATTTTCTTTTCGAAGGGCAGACGTTCTTTGAATGTAAGTTTGAAGCACTGAAGCTACACACAGCTGTGGGTTTTCCGTGAAAAAGGAGATGTTAAGCACAGGTTGGCTTGTGTTACGACCTGTGGTTCTTATTCTGTCTGGTATTTTAATTTGCATTAATTTTTCCCTTGTGCGTATATTATTAAGCTTTGTTTTTGCGAGCGGTTGAACGCGCTGAGCCGTTACTAATGCCAGTAGGGCAGCTAATTTTTTGGTGAGTCTTTCCAGAGAAAGGCTTTCATTCGGGTATGATTTCGAAAAATGCCCCAGAACTGGCTTCGGGTCCCACGTAGTTGAATACCTGGGCTTTTGTGGCTTCAAAACTGCAATTCCTTTGAAAAATTGCGATACATCTGTATCTTTCCCAAGTTAATTTGCCATCAGAAGGGACAATGCTGCTCTATAAATGTTTAGAGTACTATAGGATTTTGTACTTCCCAAAACTTTTGTGAAAAATTGAAGAACAATTTCGGTTGAACTTTTGAATAAGGGAACTTCTTTTTCCTGGCAGAATTTCAACCATGATGTCATGGCTTTGCTATATTATTTTAATGTCCCTTTGGAAATGGATGTCAGCATTATCGTTGCAGCCTCGTCTGCTGCTCCTCTTGCACCGAACGCCTGCCTGATAATCATCCCGCTACCAGGGAAAGTGTCGCCCACGGCGGGTGTGTATCACTGTAAGGACATTTTAAAAGACTTGAATTAGGTCTAAATATTATGGGCTCGGTTACCACCAAAGAGATAAAAATCGGATACCAGGGTTGGGTTGGCCAAAGTGGCGCAACTACAATCCCCTCAGCTTTATCTACTTGAATTTTTCGTAAGACTCTTAGTAACAAAGAAAAAGGTGGGAAAGCGTAGAAAAAATGACTGGACCAATTCATTGTGAAAGCATCTAGTCCAACAGAGTGTGGGTCCCTATCCCACGATACGAATTTTTGACATTTAGCGTTTGTCCGTGATGCAAAAACTCTATTGCTATAGGACAAAATTTTTCCTTGATTTCTTGGAATGCCTAGTCCGCCAGCTCCCATTCTGTTTCGTTCGGAACAAGTCTTCATTGTTCATCAGCTTCTACATTTTCTTCTGACCTTAGATACGAAGCGTGAACCATATGATTCTACTGAGCTGTGTTAGTTTCGGGTGCTGAATGCCCCCCATTCTGTTTAAGTATGAAATTTCTGTCGTATTGTCCATTCTAAGAAATCAGTCACAATTTGTATTTTCTTTTGCTAAGAATTTTAACCCAAAAAATGCTGCTTTGAGCTCTAAATAATTTAGGTGGTGCTTTTGTTCCTCTTGGTCCCACCATTCGTTGGCTTTATGACCTTCACAGAAAGCACCCCATCCAGTAAGGGATGCATCAGTAAATATTTCCTTTGCGTAGATTTCCTCTCTGATGGGATTATTAGAATTTTGTATATTATCGAACCACCAGCTTAGGTCCTCTTTTGCCTTGTCTGAGAGTACCACAGATGAGTCAAAATTTCCATTGGACCTTTTCAGTGCCAATTCTTTTTCTCTTTCTAGCCTTTTAGTGTACAGACATCCATATTTTACTGCTTGGCATGCTGCGACGAGAGTGCCTATGAGCTGTGCTAGCTCTCTTATTTTCGATTTCCTTTTACCCTGAAAGCTTTGTACTAACTTTTTAATAGCTTCTTTTTTCTTTTGTGGTACTCGGATACAGAATTTTTTGCTATATAAATCGAAGCCTAGGAAGGTACAGAATTGTGAGGGCTTAAGCTAGCATTTTTTAAAGTTTATGATGAAACCTAGCGATTTCAGTGTTTTTTGAGCTATATTAATTTTTTCCATATATTCGGCTTCAGTTTGTACAATAAAAAGAATATCATCCAAATATATGACGATAGTGATCCCTTGCTGTCTTAGTTCTTGGGCTACTGGCTTCAGAATTTTTGTGAACGTGTACGGTGTTGTTCAAAGCCCAAAAGGTATACAATTAAATTCGTAGAGCTTATTATCGAAAGAAAATCTGAGGCATTTTCGATCATTTTCTGCTACGGGTATTAAAAAATATACATCTTTTAAGTCTAAAGAGGCCATGTAACAATCTTTCGTTACAAGTAGAAGGGCTGTTTTTATGTCCTCGATTTTGAAATGAGGTGGGTAGATAAACTCATTCAGTGCTTTTAGGTTAAGTATGAACCTGTAACTTCCATCAGGTTTTCGTCTCAAAAAGTAGGGGGATAAAAATTCCTCGTCAGTGGAAACGCTTAAAGAAACTGCATTTTTCTCTATTAGCAACTCAATGGCTCTTTGAGTTTTGAGTTTCTCTTCCACTATCAGGAGAGGTTCGGACGGTTCTTTGTCTTGGTGCGGATTGCTACAAAACGGAAAACTGTATCCTTTTATTATTTCTAAAATGAATCGGTCTGAAGTCATTTTTCCCAAGACTTTTCATAATACTTTAGGCGACCTGCGAATAACCTTACCTTAACTCCTCGTGTTGTATCTCCTGTAGTTGGTTCTCGAATACTGAGGCTTCTGCCCTCCCCTCCTGCTCGATGAACTGTTTTTGGGAGGGCCCTTCCAATTTAAATTGGAGCCCAAAGATCTAGAAGCTCGTGCGTCTTTTGGAGCTCCAATATTTTTACATGTTGATTGAGCCCTTTTTGGGTTACTCGCCGATGAAGCAGATTTTTTCAGGTGTTTGGCGACTTTTTCGACCACTGTAGCTGTTTTTAGCTTTTTTGCGAGTGCATTTCTAAGCAATAAAGTGTCGACCTCCGTTTGTTCAGACACTGTTTTCAGGAGCGGATCTAAACTAGGAGTTATGAATACCCGTCTTGCCATCGAAAATTCGTGCTGTGAATCTGTGAGGATATTTCCAGCGTCACTCACGATATCAAAGAGGATGTCTCTTGATAGTTTCTCCCCTTTTAGAATTTCAGTGAGTGCTTGTCCAATGGCACTTATATCGGTTGCTAATTGTTTTTGATCTGTGACCCTAAAATCATATTTCTTCCTGGCTTGTGGTTTTAGCCGAATATCTGGATTGAGAGACGGAGCATCCATCATAGCACAATTTTTTCCTGGTGGATATTCTTCCATCTGTTCTTTAAGGGACTCTTTTGGCAAGCCTGATTTGAGAATTTTTGTAATTAAATCTGCCACTAAGTCGACAATTGGCGGAGACAGCACTGCTTCTTTGAAGGTATTCTTTTTCATCCGATCAAGTAGAGGATCTACTTTATCAACAGCCTGTTCAGTTTTCATATCGCCTTCTTTGTTGCGTTTATCAGTCTCAGCGACTGAGTTCTCTCTATCGGAGCTCGACTTGCTTCGCGAGCTGCGATTTTTAGATCGCGATCGACTTCTTGAGTCAGAGGAATGAGAACTGCTGCATGAAGACCTTGAACTGTTTTTGTCTGACATTTCTCTAGAGTGTAACGTTTCTTGCAGAAGACGCGCATCATCTTTTTCGCGAGGGAGTCTAGATTCAGAGCTGTAACTATGGCGTGACGTGCTTCTCGAGCGAAGCGCACCGCCTTTTGTCTTTTTTCCTCTGGGGTGTGACGTTTCTCTCGGATAACGCGCACCACCCTTTTTCCGAGAAGACCTGGACTTTGAGCGAACCGGAAATCCCGACGAAGAGCTGGACGATGAACTGGATGATGTAGAACTTGAACGCTTCCTGCGTCTCTTGGCAGGTTTCACTTTCTTTTCTAGTTTTCGCCGCTTCTTTAGGATTCTTTCTTCTGTATTATGCTTCCTCTTCTTACCTCGACGATTTTCATCTTTATTTGATGGACTCATATTCCACAAAACCACTTTTCAATTTTTTCCTTAGCGTTCTATGTGACTCGGAACGCACAGAACTACATAATGGAGAATTTGGAGAAGACGGACCAAGGCGCCATCTAGCGCATAAGCATGGCAGGCAAAAAATTTGGATTCAAATTTAAAATAACTGTGCCGGAACGAGCAGTAACTGCGTATACAAAATGCTTTTTTTAACTGAAAATTGAACTATTTTAATTTTTTTCATAAACTTATTCTTTTATTTGCAAATTCATTTATTTCAATAAATATTTAACCATTTTATTGAAAAAAAATTTCGTATGAAAATTCATTTTCGAACTTAAAAACTAAGTATTTTATTTAAAATTCGTCTTTTTAGTTTGAATTCAACTGTTTTGTATGTAGTTTTAGAATTTTTTGTTTGGCCTAAAGTTATACTACTTTGTTGAAAAGTAATTTTTTGGTTGAAGATTCATTACTTTAGTTGAAATTTCATCTCTCTGGCCGAAAATTTAACTCTTTTATAGAAAAATTCGCTTTTTTTGTTTGAAGATTAATTTTTTTTAACAGAAAATTTATGAATATTCCACTGTTGGTTGAAAATGTTTTATTTTTTAGTTCAAAATTCACTTCTTTTGTTGCAAATTGAACTATATTGTTGGAAATTGAATTTTTTTTAAATTTCACTATTTTATTTTTAGTTCAAAATTAATCTGTATTAGCTACCGATTTTAATGTTGTTTAGAAACATATTTCTTCTTTCAAAGTCTTTCTGTGCAATTATTTTGCATAACTTGAACTTTTCGAATATATATATATATTTTAAATAACTGATTTTTGGATTCACAATGTGTTCGAGCCTTTTTATTCAAAAATAAGATTTTGTACACATTGTCTTGTTAATATTGTGTCTCTAATTTTCGTCTTGAATATTTCAGATGTTCTGTCATTGCTTACAATTGTTTGTAATTTATAAGAATATTAATGTTATTAATTTTGTCTGAGATAAAAACAAGATATATAAAAATAGTATAAAAAGAATAAAATAAATATTCAAATATAAAGAAATAGTAAAAAAGTATATGAAATTTGAATATAAATTAGAGACATTTTCTATCATTATTATTATAGGCTTAAAGTGGAGTAACTTTAAGCCTCATTGTAATATTTATATTTCAAAATTAATGGCGTGTGTGATTTTTTGGACCCCCCAAGGAACCTCCAGACATACGTGCGATGAATATTTTCCATATGTACGCAAAAAAAAATTTTGTCATAATTTTTTAATAAATATGGAAAACAATTATGTTAAATATATCCATAACTAATCTTGGGGGTGCAAAAAAACTGCTGCGCAGCCATAGGTGGCATAGAATATTACTGAGCATCGAATTAAGTTATATAAATCTTCTAACATTTCCTGCAACATTGCCTCACAAGCAGACATTTTCTTGGTTAAACGAACGTTGCCCTAACGTCTAAATGCAATATTCCCAACCTCACATTAAATATGCCTCAACCTTACATTAATTAAAAAACCGCACCTACAAAATTCAATAAAGTGCATGGGAAGAAACGTAAAAATTTAATTTTTTAACAATTTAAACTATTTTATCCAATTTTTTTTGACCAGTCGTTAATCTAAAAAGTTTGCAATATTTTTTTAAGCAATACTTATTACCAAAAAGGGTTAAGTGGTCAAGTTACGTACGTAAATTTGCGTATTTTTTTGGCCGGAAGTTTAAATAGAGATTCTGTTATTTCCATTTAAATATTGATATTATTATTTATTATCATCAAATAACTAAAATATTATATCACTGTTTTCATATTATTATTAGATATTTAATGAATTATTGAAAATTTTGAAATTTTTTGAAATATTAGTTTCAATTATGAAGCAAACAGTAGGTCACCTCCAACGACGGCCCCTGTACGATCTCGCCCGACTTAATGGGTGACCAATTAAAAAGAGGCTCAAAGAGCGGGAAGGCCTCGTTGATTTGAATTGAGTATTTTAGAATGACATCATGGGAATGCATATGACTTTTTGGAGAAAATATTCTTAACGCAAAATTCGGTCATAAATGTACGAATAGTAATATTTGTCAGGTGTAGAATGTATTTTTTCAGTCATGTTCCATTCTTTTGTCGATTAAAGACATTTCAGTGAAAAATATTACTATTCAGACATTTATAACTCACTTTTAAGTTTAGAATATTTTCTCCAAAGAGACGTATGCAGTCTTATGTCCAGAAATATGCTAACCTTCCTGACATTTCCACCTATCCTAGCATAATCGTGATGTCATGCTACAATACTCAATATGTCGCGAAATAGTTGAGTCATTTTTTGATTCTATTATATTGATTTTTAGTTGGAAAATTTTACTATTTCAAGGAAATATTATATTTGTCACGTCGTACGCCAACAAAAACACTTGAAAAACACTGAGACGAATGAAAACTGATATGAAAACTATTGCTTTCACAAACATTAAAAACTTTCTAGAATAATGTCTCAAAAACATGAATTATGGTTGTTATTACAATTTTTTAAATTGATAGTGATCTAGCCAGAATTCAGTAAAAAAAAATTATTCTAAACTAATTGTCTAGTTATTTACAATTGTCTGACATGGAGCCCAACTAGAGCCTGACTAGTAGCCAATCAGGACTCGCCTAAAAGTTTTAGTTACTACTTTCAGGTCTGGCACTTACGGTGCCGTTACTCCTGTCAGATTCGAAAAAATTTTCCATGGCAGTTCGGTCTCCCTATTATTCCTTCGTGACATTGCCATACTAAAATCCCATAAATTCGATGAAGAGAAGTTAGGCGCATGTGTTGTCACTTAAATATGACAAGATTACGTGCGAAAATTGGGACAACTTTCTCTCGGGATATATGTATTTATTTTTCTACTAAATTCATGGAAAATATCGACCGAGATAAAAAAGAATGTAATTTGGAGATTTTTATTAAAATCGAGCACACTTTTCATTCTTGACGTTCGTGATTAGACCTGTCAAACTAGAGAACTTTCGATTAAGTTAATTTTCTGTTTATCGCAAAAACCTATTAACATATTGTGGATTATCGGAAAGCTCAGGCGAGTAGGTTTAAGATTTTATAGTACAAAAAGCAACGGAAAGTTTTAACTGTCCCTTCATTTCATTTGCATTTCTAGAATTTTTGGTGAAAATGCGGTATGTTTCCAAAAGTATAGAAACATTAATTATTAGAAGCATGTTTTGCCAAAAGTTTAACATATAACTTTAAGAAAAAAGAGTTCCTTGAAACATATGATATCGGCCTGGTTCTGTAAACGTTGTCCAAAACTTTCATTATTCTTTTTTAGTTGAAAAAGACATTAAAAAAATTATATCATCAATTTTTTTAGAAGTAGTAATTAAACTTTTGATAATAAAATCTTGAATAATGAAAATCTTTTATTTCAAAACTTTGAACAATATTTTTGTCCAATTCCTTCATTCAAGAACATTCGACAACATCCAACATATGTGAATATCGAAAGTTTCAGTATTGCACAATTGATGTTGGCAAAAGTTCGGACATTTGGAATCTATTTTCAAAGGTACAAATGTCAATCGTTCGGTGGGCATTTGGTGTGCTCTCTAACGGAATTCAAGGAATTCATGAAATTGGAAGGATTTCAGTGAATTCCGGAAATTCGGAATATTCAACAATTTTAAGGATTTCAGAATATCCAAGAAATTCTGAGATTTTATGGAATTAAGAGAATCTGGATTTGTATTGCTCTGAATATGCAACCCTTGATTTTGAAAAATAACATTGAAGTGTTTCATTTTTACTTTTTTTATATCATAAACTGATAAGGTAAAGGACTCCATTTCTGCTTGAAATGGATAAATTGTATCGTTCAGTCGAAGGCCATAACCGAAACCGTGCACAAATCCAGTTTCCAGTGTATGTTTATTAAAAAAATGTTAGTTTTCAATCATTAGGTTCATTTTATTGTACAATCTCCAAGATTTAAAATTGATCCCAAAGAATTTCGCAGATTAGCAGTTGAACATTATTATCTTCCTTTTACACTTATGTGCACTTCTAGATTATTTTTATTAGTGTGATATTAAAATAAATTTATCATCAGTTTATCAAAAACTTACATGTTCTGTCCTTATCAAAAGCATAAATAGGGACTATTTCTGTGCCATTTTCAGATTTTTCCTTGATGTGAATTGTTGAGTTAAACTTGCCTGGAGGTTTAGTAGGAATTTCGTCATTTTCATCGATTACATATATCCCAATCTGAAAGAAAAATTATTCAAAGTATAACAAAAATAATGTTTTGGAATAATTTTTCTTAATAACAAAAATGATCAACTCTCATTTCGGTATTTGCTTTTTGAAAATATTTTATATATAATTCTTTTTACCGGTAATATAGTATTATGAACACTATCAGTAGCAGACACATTGTAATATAAATATTCATATTCTTCAGCATCAATTCCAGCATATTCGTCTACTTTGATAATTCCAGTTTTTGGGTCGATCTGGACTAATTCATCCTTTGTCCCGTTAATGGGTCTATTATATAAAAAAAAAGATTAAATAAAAATATTATTTTATTTCATCGTGATAAAAAAAGGGTGGCCGAAAATCTTGATTTTTAAAATTCCCTGATTTTTCCCTCACCAATTTTTCATTTTTCCTGAACATCAAAATTCAAAGACTAGAATTTAAATATCGTAACATTAATCACATAAAAGATTTTATAAACGCAAGAAAATAATTTTAGAATAAAATTGCAAAATTTGATTATTTCAACGAAAAAAACTTTCTATCATTAAAGATGAACTTTTAATCCTAAAGGACGAATTAAAAAAGACAGTTAATTTTTCACCAAAATGGACTGGAAAGAAAAATATCTGACCAAATGGTTCAATTGTTAAATCACAACAAGATTAAACTTCAATCAAAAACAGTTCCTTTTTCAACTAAATAATTAAATTTTTTAGAAGACAAATGAATTTTCTACAAGAAACAGATGATTTTTCAATCCAAAAGTATGAATTTTCTGTTCAAATAGAAAAAAGTTCAACAAAACAGTTACATTTTCGACCAAAATAGACTATTTTTAAACAAAACGCTCGAATTCTCGACGTACAAAGATGAATTATCAATAAAAATGTTAGTTTTTCATTAATAAAAATGAATTTTCAACCAAATAGTTAAATTTTTTATCACGAAAAAATTAATTTTTATCAAACAGTTGGATTTACAACCAAATAGTTAAACTGTAAAGTAAAAGAAATTAAATTTCTACACAATTGTTATATTTAATCAAATAGTTGAATTTTCAACCCATACAAATGAATTCTTAACCAAGCGGTCGAATTTTTATAAAAAAATAATCAACTTCAACCATAAACTATTGTATTTTCAACCAAATAGTTTAATTTTCAACAAAAAGATGAATTCACAGCGAACGAAAAATGCAATAACTGATATTTCAACAACAAAAAAACGACTATTCAAAAAATAGTTAAAGTTTCAACCAAAAGGTTTAATTTTTAACAAACGAATTAAATTGTTAACAAAACAGTAGAATTTTGAACCTACAAAGATGAATTCTTAACAAAAATGTAATAGAGTTTTTTTTAACAAAAAAAGAAATCCCTAACAAAAGAGCTACATTTTGAAATCAAGAAGACGAATTTGAAAAAAAAAAAAATAATTTTCTACGAAAAAAGATGAATTTCTAACAAAATAGGTGATTTTTCAAAGGAATAGTTGAATTTTAAAATAAAAAAGATGAAATTTCAGTAAAAAAATTAATTTTCAACAAAAAAACTATTTTTTCCACAAATAAGCATTTTTTAGTCACAAAGCTTTCAAGCCAAAAGAAGAATTTTCTGTAAAGCAGTCGAAATTTGAACTGTAAAATATTCATTTTCAAGCAGTAAGTTTATTTGCAACTAAGAAGATTAATTTTCAACTAAAATGATGAATCTTCAACAAAAAATTATTTTTTAACAAAGCGGTTCAGCATACAGCCAAGTAGTTATATTCCCAACCAAAAATACAAATTTTTAACTAATGATGAAATATTAGATATTTTAACCAAAAAATATTTTTTAAATTTAAGTCGAAAAGAATAAAAAAATCATCCAAAAAGACCAATTTACAATCAAATATTTGAATCCTCAACCAAAAAATATTTTTATTTTAAACGCAAAAGTTGCTATTTTGAACGAAAAAGTTTTTATTTTAATAAGAAAGATGAAATTTCTGTGAAAAAATTAATTTTAAACAAAAAAACAAATTTGACCATAAATAGCATTTTTTGTTTAAAAAACTTTCAAGGTAAAAGAAGAATTTTCTGTAAAGCAGTCGAAATTTGAATTGAAAAAATTCATTTTCAAGTAGTAAGTTTATTTTCGACTAAGGAGATTAATTTTAAACTAAAATAATGAATTTATAATTTATGAATAAATATGAATATATATAAATATAT
>JAABKJ010007597.1:0-11659 GCA_011634705.1 Andricus grossulariae
TCAAGAAAAAAGGGGAAAATAAGAAAAAATGGAGAAGACTCTGCACCCTGTGATTATATTTATAATTTTAATTATATGATATTATATTATATTATAACTGTATCATATTATAAAATATCATATTATATATCATCAACATATCATATTATATTATAACTTTTTATATTGAAAAAAAATCAAACAGATTTTCAACTGAACATATTTTATAAACGCTTTCTTGAACGCTTCCTATTTGAAAAATTCAGCAAATATTTTATTTCAGTCATATCTACGTGGTAAAAAAGTCAAATCTACGTGGAGTAGGTATTTTCGAGGAGTCAAAAAATCAGAGATTATCCACACTGTTGAATTCCCAAAAGTATTATATATTTACAAAGTCGTACCTGCGTTGTGCTAAGGGGTTGATTTTTAATGTTAAGGGTTGCAGCCCAAAAATCAGAGACTCTATCCACACTATAAAATTCCCAAAAAGATTATTTTTTGACAAAGTCCTATCTGCGAGGTACCAAGGGGTTGATTTTTAATGTCAAGGGATGGAGCCCAAAAATCGTGGTGGGTATTTTCGAGGAGCCCAAAAATCAGAGACTCTATCCACACTATAAAATTCCAGAAAATATTATTTCTTGAGAAAGTCACATCTACTAGGTACCAAAGGGTTGATTTTTAATGTTATGGGTTGGAGCCCAAAAATCGGAGTGGGTATTTTCGAGGAGCCCAAAAATCAGACTATAAAATTCTAGAAAAGATTATTTTCTGAGAAAGTCACATCTGCGACGTACCAAAGGGTTGATTTTTAATGTTAAGGGTTGGAGCCCAAAAATCGGGGTGGGTATTTTCGAGGAGCCCAAAAATCAGAGACTCTATCCACACTATGAAATTAACAAAAAGATTATTTTTGGAAAGTCTCATCTGCGTGGTACAAAGGGGTTGATTTTTAAATTTAAGGGATGGAGCCCAAAAATCGGGGTGGGTATTTTCGAGGAGCCCAAAAATGAGAGACTCTATCCACACTATAAAATTCTAGAAAAGATTATTTTTTGAGAATCTCTCATCTGCGTGGTACCAAGGGGTTGATTTTTAATGTGAGGGGATGGAGCCCAAAGATCAGAGACTCCATCCACACTATAAAATTTCAGAAAAGATTATTTTCTGAGAAAGTCACATCTGCGTGGTACCAAGGGGTTGATTCTTGATGTTAAGGGTTGGAGCCCAAAAATCAGGGTGGGTATTTTCGAGAAGCCCAAAAATCGGAGACTATCCACACTATGAAATTACCAAAAAGATTATTTTTTGAGAAAGTCTCATCTGCGTGGTACCAAGGGGTTGATTTTTAATATTAAGGGATGGAGCCCAAAAATCGGGGTGGGTGTTTTCGAGGAACCCAAAAATCAGACTCTATCTACACTATAAAATTACGAAACAGATTATTTTTTGACGAATTCATATCTGCGTTGTGCTATGGGGTTGATTTTTAATGTTAAGTGTTGTAGCCCAAAAATCAGAGTGGGTATTTTCGAGGAGCCCAAAAAAAGCCCAAAAATATGCCTGGATTAAATTCGCGAAAAATCCTAATTTTGTGAAGGGGGTGGATTTTGGAGATTAAGGGTTGTTTTGGGGAAATTTTTTTTTGTGGATTCTAAGAGCCTAAAAAAAACCAAAATTCTGGTGGAATTGAATTTTTATTATTTTGTGTTTTTAGGAAGTGGAGGTGCTAGCTTAATGTCAGCTAGCACCTTCACCAGAAAAGTGATTTTTTGGAAAAAGTAAAGGAGCCCAAAAATTTTAATTGGGGCCCAGAAAAAGCCCTAAAATAGCGCCAAATTCTGAGCTATGGAAAATTCTGAAATTTGATTGTGGAGGTGCTAGCTTAATGGACCTCGTATTTTCGGAAATAAATTAGGTATATTATTACAAGAATAAATAATGATTTTAGGGCCACAATTAATTCTATCAGTTTACGGACTGGATATTTTCGGACACGATGTAACCAGAGGATATGGAGTTTGCCATATTCCCTTAACTACAGGCCGGCACGAAAAAAAGTAATTACAAAACATTAACTAATTTTCATACAACTTTAATTCTCTGAAGATTTTTTATTATTCCAAAGATATTTCACTTTTATCTTGTATTTTCTGGTACTTTCCTAAAAATGCACTAAGTTACTTGCACTAATTTCAAGAATGCACTAAAACTATTTTTGATAAACATTTATCAGAAAGTTAATTATTTAAATAATAAAGGATAAGTCAGAAATTCATTTTCAATTAATTTTTTAACAGAGTGCCAATTTATGTCGTCGAATCTTCATCTAAAATGCAACAATTCGCAGCATGGTTGACTGGTATAAGGCCAGAATTAATTGATCCCTCGATTTTGGCGAGTGGCGATGGTCGAGAACGTAAGAAACATTTTTTTTTTATAATTTACAAACATATAATATTTTATAACCACTTTTTGTTGCTTGCGTATAAAAATCTATTTTTTCTTAAAAGAACAATGTTTTGCATTATCTTATTTGTATAGCCTTTATAGTTGTATTTTTTTCTTATAAGGGGAGACCGGCAATTGTCAATTTTAGTTTCGGTTCATAATTTTTGTAATGAAAGCTCATTACATATTTTAAATCTGCTGGTAGCTCAGGCATTAGCGCTCTGGCTTCATAGGCGAAAGATTGAGTGTTCGATTCTCGCTGCCAAAAATTTTTTATCTTATATTTTATCCATTAAAATGTTTATAAATATAATTTCCTTCAATTATCTTTTAAAATTATGCTAATAATAATTTTTTAAAAGCCTTTTTTCACGGAAAAATGATTTTAATAAACATTATCAATTCTAATTTTGAGTATCATTGGTAAATAATTATGAAAACATTTAAAACAGTTATAGAAAATAAATTTGTTTGCGAAAAACATGATTAAGTTAAAGAAATTCAGTTTATCCGTGCAAAAAGGCATTATAAACATGATTATTAATATAATTAAAAAGATTATTGAAGTAAAAAAAAACTAAAATTGAAAATCGCCGATCTTCCCTCGATAATTGTTTTGATTTAACATTTTTCTTAAAATTTCAGTTACGCGTATGAAAGTTCAAGGGTCCATTGCTGTTGGTTTCAACATCATGTTAAAAGATTTCTTCAAATTGGGTTACGATAACGGCGAGAAACGAAATAAATAACATTATACTATTACCTATTCAGCATGAAAATAAATGATCTTTTTTCATAATTTCCAATTTGCCTTTAATTACTCACAATACATTGATTACGTTACTAAAATACAAAAATACGTTGCGAATTTCTACGAATTAATAGGATAAGGAAACCAACGTTCAGAACATTCAATATTGGTGACTTAAATTTAAATTAATTGAATATATCTAATAAACGATAAGGCATTCGATTTTCGAAGCAACCTCGTAGTACTTTATCCAATTTGAAAATATAATATAAAAATCTTCCAACCCCAAGAAAGTTAAGAGTTTAAATCCTGTAAATAGGAAATCAATCAACAAAAACATATTTTTCTAAATTAAAATTTTTTGTTATAATAACATAATCAAGGAAAATATTTACACTCAGTAAAAAAAAAATCCTCGAGAGGTAAAGGGAGGCAATTCCAAATGAACTGATGGCAGTATAAACCATAATTTTATTTATAAGCCCTTTTAAAGTTATTGTTTTTAATTACCATTTCTCTTCTACTGAAAGTTCCCTATTTTCTTAAAAAAGTTTTCTATTCCCCATACTTTTCCTCTAATAAAGGCTTCATGCTGTTAGCACAATGAACGCGAACGCCTTTCGAAAAACTGCGGATAGACTTTTTGTAAATAAGAGTCTCTTCTCGTTATGTAACAATATTCCACTTTATTCATGTAAAAAGTTCAACAGCACTCTGTCTAATAATTATTAAACTGAGGAAAGAAAACATTTAAATTTCCGTTGTAGTCTTACTAACTGCAAAATTTAAGCAGGGATATTGGCCAGACTAACGAAGCTAAAACTTAATAAAAATGAGAAAAATGAGAAAAAACGACCAGCTATTCTAAAATATCCTACTTAGCCTGTCAGTCGATTCAGAATCATACACAGTACCATTAATCTAACACTCTACGAACAGAAAAATCAGGTATCTTGATACATTTCAGGGATTCGAGACTACAGTGTTCGTACGAAAGAGAAAATTTTAGAATCTCGGATCTGAATGCTTTAAAAAAATACGAAACAATATTTTGAGATTACTTGAGCTTGAACTTTTGAATATAAAATCGAACACGGTTTCCTTGAAGAAACGGAAAGGACGGAGCTTTAATTTATTTTTGGAAATATACGTAATATGAGATGGCATTTAAAAAAACTCTTTTTCAAATGCATAAGATCCGAGAAAACTAAATTTTTCTGAGGAACAAGTTTACATTTTGCACCTTAAATATCGACTGCTTTGTTATGTACTTGTTAGTTTACATTCCAGTCTTGAGTGTTAAATAAAATCTTCGACTCTGTATCTTTCCGTCAAATTAAAAAATGCTACTATTCTTGAAAAAGAGTGTACAATAACTAAGTACAAGCAATAATCGTTTGAATCTACATAGCAATAACAACAATAATGAATCATAAACAATATCAATAGCGATATGACAAAGATCGATAATCCAAAAGAGAAAATAAACACTTTTGACTTTCTGATTGTCTTTACAGTAACTACAAGGTCTTGGGAACAGTTTAAAGCAGCTACTATCGATTATCATAAAATCTATCAGCGAATGAATCGATACCGTGCCGCTTGTTGTACATTCGTGTATCGTTAATTTTATTTATTGTTTGTAATTTTTTTTCTAAATTACGTCCCGACTGTGGATGCTGCAAAAATCGCAAAGCCATGTAACCCGCAGAACAATCCTAATAATCAACAATGCTCTGTTATGTAATTATTACACGACACATTTACTTGAAACCAGGATATATTCTGATTTAAAAAATTTACCGTGATTCGACAAAATCTACACTAGATCAGAAAAATATAAACGTGCATAGTTTCTCGTGTATTCGAATTAGACAAGGTTTACTCATTTGGTTCTGTTTAACTTGGATTTAACCAAGTATTTTTCATTGATATTTCAGATCCATCAAGATTCACAACTGCGTGGATTTTTATTTGCTGATTTCAGTGTGAAGTAGGATTTTTACAGATTTATCCACATATTTGCGATTTTTCTTACTTTTTGTTATTTATAAATAAGTTTACGAATTTCTATGAAATCAGCTACTTTTTTTAAAAAGTTATCACCTGTGATGGATCAGAACAATCACCTATAGTCATTCTGTGCATTGCCATCTCCGTTATTCCGTGATAATGTACAAAAGCTGCTGCAATTACTAGCACGTGGAAAATCTGGTGGCTCTGGAACTATTAAAATTACAAAATTAGGATTAAAAAGATCTTTACATTAAATTTAAATATAAGAAGAGACCGAGTTGACCATCAGGGTGGTCCAAAAATGCATGGTATTTTTTTCGAATTTTCATGAACATCGTCCCTAAATTTGTTTCAATCAATATTAGGTGAATCGAGTTAAACTCAACATTTCTCTTCACAAAAAGCTATAGGATACAAGTGAATAACTATTTTTTAAATATCACCCCAAGTCTATTTTCTAGGGACCCAAAGAAGCCCTACAAGTGAAAAATTGACTTTTTCTAGTTTCTTGCGCTAATTTGAATTTTCTGCGGTTTTTTAATACAAATTGTTTCTAATACATAAAATACTACTTTCAACTGATAATTATATGTTAACATGAATCGTTAAAACAATTTATTATTATTTTTAGCAATTTTTTATTATAGTGCAGTTAGAAAGTCGCGGAATTTTCCGAATTTTCCAACTTATTTTCAACTTTTCAATTAAAGCAAAGCAATAATTAATTTAATTTAACAGAAATAATGGTTTAAACTGCTTATTATTTACAATATTCTTTTAGAATAATGTTAAAAAGTTGTATTTTTTTTTAATTTTCCAGTCCTTGTCCACTTTTCAATTAGATTCGGGTAACAATTAACCCAAGTTAACAAGCATAATTCTTTAAACAATTTATTAACATTTTTATTAATATTCGCTTTGAATAATGTTAGAAAGTTACTGTTTTTTTCTGAGATGTTCAACTCTTTCTCCACCTTTCACTTAGAGTGTGGTGATAATTAATGAAATTTAACAAACAATTGTTTAAACAAACATTCTAAAAATTTCAGAAAAACATGCGAATTTCTAGCATTACTCTAAGAGAATATTGTTATAAAAAATAATGCATTTTTTAAACAATTATGTTTGTTAACTTATGTTAATTATTATCTCACTAAGTAAAAAGTGGACAAAAAGCCAAAAATGTTACAAAAAATGCCACTATCTACCATTACTATAGGAGAAGATGAACAATAATAATTTATACAATTATTTTGGTTAAATTGCATTAATTATTACTTCACTCTGAGTGAAAAGTAGACAATAAGTTGAAACTTTCAAAAGAAAATGCAACTTTCTCACATTATTCCAAGAAAATATTATTATAAATGATAATAATTTGTTTAAACCATTTTTCTTGCTAAATTGTATTAATCATTACCTCATTTTAAGAGAAAAGTGGACAAACAGTTGAAATTTAAAAAAAATACTACAACTTTCTAACATTATTCAAAGAGAATATTATTATAAATAATAATAAATTGTTCAAAATAGTATTTTTGTTAACTTTAATCAATTATTACCCTACTCTAATTGAAAAGTGGACAAAAGTGAAAAATTTAAAAAAAAACTGCAACTTTCTAGCATTATTCTAATATTAATTCTAATAAAATTATTCTAATAATAATTAATGGTTTAAATAATTATTTCCGTTAAATTTAATTGTCTATTACCTCGTTCTAATTGAGAATTTGAAAATAAGTTGCAAAATTCGAAGAAAAAAAACCCGCGACTTTCTAACTCTATTCTAAGAGAAAATTGCTAAAAAAAATAATAAATTGTTTAAACAATTTATGTAAACATCTAATTATCAGTAGAAAGTAGTATTTTATGTACTACAAACAATTTGTATTAATAAGCCGTAAAAAAATCATAATTAGCGCCAAAAATGCGAAAAAATCCATTTTTCACTTATGGTTTTTTTTGGGACCCTATAAAACAGACTTATGTGGGTGATATTTAGAAGGTAATTTTTTATTCATATTCTATGGCTAATTGCGAAGACAAATGTTGAGTTTCAACTCGATTCACCTAATATTGACGATTATGAATAAAATTTCCAAAAACATCTTTTTTTTCTTATGGGAAATGTGTTAAACTTCATGGGACTTGCGGAACCTCTAAATATCATTTTTTCAAACGCATTTATTGTTTGTGATTTCAAAACAATTTAGGAGCAATATGCATAAAAAGTAAAAAAAAAATGTCAACTCCATTTTTGGACCATACTATTTTACAAAGATTTCAAAACTTCCAAAAATTTCACAAAAATTTCGAAGAATACACAAAAAATTTATAAATATTACTGGTTAAAAAATGACAGCTATGTATCTATTTTAATCAAGGAAAAAAATTCTGGTTATTTCCCGGTTTGCAAAATTTGTTTACGATCACCGAAATTAAAAAACGTGAATTCTTAAAGCACACTTTGAAAATTGAAGATTATAAAATTTTTAATTCAGAAATTTGTAATTTAAACGCTGAATAATTCACACGTATATAATGAAAGCTTTAACTCTTTTTATTTGAACAATTTGAAATTAAATGCTGAAATTAATTAATTATTAAATTAATTAGGCTGAAAAATGTTCAATTTTTAACTTTTTAAATTAGAATTTTTTTCATTTTGAGTCGTTTCCAATTAATAATTGTTCTATTGATATTTATAGATAAAAATTCAACACTTTCACTAACAAATAAAAAAATGTTGTAATACAACAATTAAAATTGTAACGTTTAAACTTTTAATTTGACACTCTAAAATTTTAACGATTCAGGGGTTTATGCTTCAAATAATTCAGTTACAAATTTTTTAGTTTTGAATATTTGATTTATAAGTGTTCATTGTAAATGAACAGTCAAATCTTGCTAAATATTAAAAAGTTGTTCGTTTTTTTAATTGAAAAGTTTTCCCTTCAATGTGATGAAAATGGAATATTTTAGACTGAAACAATATTTGAATAGGATTCGAAATTCAATAAAAGCGTTTAATTATAAACCTTACATTTGTTTAACTACTAAGGCTTTTGAACTGAAACAATTAAATTTTTAACGTTCAAATCTGTAAGACGTTTAGTTTTGAACAAATTCTCAATCGTATTGTAAAATCAATTATTGTTCAATTTTGAATACTGAGACTACAGTTCAATTTTAAAAATCATTAGTTAATTTGTATTTACAGTTGATCTACCTTAAACGGTTTTGATAAGAAATTTTAAATTTCAAACGCTTTGAATTGTTAATTGTTTGAGTCTTCAAAGCTGCAAATGAAACCCTAAAATGGACAATTTTCAAAGTAACAGATTTTTAAATTGATTTTATATTATTGAATGTTAACAATTGAACATAATATTTTAAAAATAATAGAAAAAAAACTTATTTTAAATTGCATTATATCATGCGATATAAAATTTGTGATATGTCAAGTGATTGGATAAAGTTTCTTCTAAAAATTTGTAAAATTCCCAGTCTCCCTGAATTAGAATTTTTGGAAACTATGATATAAAAAAAAATTATTAACTTTTTTAAACAAGACAGTAATTTCCTATTATTTAATTTTAGCAAAGTCAAAGTTTAAGGTTCACACTTTCATTTCAGCAATTTCCCGAAATTGTTTGACTTCCCGTTAGTGTTTTACGTACTCTCAAAAAGAGACAAAAAAGTATTGTTTTTTGTGGGCATTTTGCTTGTTTAAAAACGATAATATATTTTTTTTTATTATCACGGTTTCCGTAAAATCCTGTACAGCACATTTCACAAGAGTGATCAACTCCTCATAAGAGACTTACCCAAATATCGAATTTTCCTGGGAAAAATCGTTCTGGAACTCGCAAGGCATAAAACATGGCCCCGAGAATGTATAAACATCCCATCAATATTAACCAACCAAGTGATGCATGACTTATTGCCTTAAACCAGCCTTCGGCTACAGCATAATGCACAGCTGGTATGATCTAAATTAAAAAAAACACACAAAGAATTAAATTGAAAATGATAAAATTTCGTCTTTCTTCTAATTTATGGATTTTTTCAGGCGCACCCAAAAATTGAGCCAGCGGTCAACTACACTTTCCTTTCTAGATCCGAATTGAGCCCACGGATTAATTAGGTAATTTTCAGTGGTCCTGAATTAAGTCAAAAGCGGCCCAGCCATCAAAAGTATGAAACTATGAATTGAATAAAAGCTCAATTATCTTTTTAGATACAGTAAAATATAGCATTTCAACCAAAAATTATGACAAACAGTTCAATTTTCAACAAAATAGTTAAATTTTCTACCAAATTGTTCAGTTTTAAAAAAAATTGTAATCGAAAAAGATTAAACTTCAACCAAAAGCATTTTCAATCAAAATAGTTCAATTTTAAAGCCAAAAAGATGCGATTTCTGAAAAAAGTTGAATTCTATACTAAGTAACAAAATTTTCAACAAAATATTTGAACTGCAAACCTAAAAAGATGAATTCTCAATAAAAAATATATATAATGGGTGACATTTCAACCGAAAAAGATCAAATTTCTGCCAAGAGATAAATTTTAAAATGAAAAAGACGAACTTTCTACCAAAAAAGACGACTTGATTTAGATGAATTTTCAACAAAATTAAACAAAATTAAATTTTAAACCTACAAAGATGAATTCTTAACCAAATTTTTTTTTTTTATTAAAAATGATACCACTTGGACGAAAATTCAACTTTATATGTTGAAAATTGAACAATTTGTTTACAAATTCAACTATTTTATTGAAAATTGAATTATTTTGTTGAAAGTTGAACGATTTTTTGAAAGTCATTGTTCTTTCTGAGAAGTTGAAACGTCTTGTAGGAAATTCATCCCTTTGGATTAAAAATTCATATTTTATAGTAGAAAAGTCATGATTTTTGGTTGAAACAAATAAATTTTAAATTCTATTTCTTACTATATCCCAAAAGATAATTGTGGCGTTTATTCAATTCATAGTTTCATACTTTTGATGGTTGGGCCGCTTTTGGCTAAATTCAGGACCTCAGTATAATATTTTTAATCAGGGTGGCCACTTTTTTTTTTAAATTTTCGTTTCCCGGCTTTCTCCCGGTTAATATTCGTGATTTCTCCCGGTTTAGAAAAAAAATATTCTCTTTACGAAACCCACAATTTTTTCAGATATATGATCAATTGCAGAAGTCGATAAGCATCAGCAAACCTTTTTGCAACGTCTCATGCTTTTCAATTCCTAACATGAAAAATATAAACAATTAAAAAAACCATTATTAAAACAATTTTTTAATATTATGTTTCAAACATTTTTAAGCAATAATTAATAATTTCGAATTTAAAGCGTCTGATATTTTTAAAAAATATATTGAACGATTTTGGACAATTTAATTTAAAAAAGGAGCTGAATTTTATAATCTTTAAGTTGAAGCGCTAAAAATTAAACAATTTTATTTTTAATTGAAGAATCACGAAATTGAATGATTCCAGAATAAAATTTCGAAAATAGGACAAAATCAAAACGTAAAAATTGAATATTTTGATTCGAATTTTGGAAATTGGGTAATTTAAAATTCAAAGGAATTGAAATTGTATTATTTATAATTAAAAGCGTTCAAAATTAAATGATCTTATGATCTACTAAAACTTAAGAATTTGAATAATTTTAAACTCAAAAGGATTAAAATTTGACAATTTCAAATTGAAAACTAAATTGAATCCTTCAAAGTTCAAGCTTCTGAAATTCCAGAATTTCACATTGTTATCACATTAAAAAATTATAAGTTAACATTAAAGCTGATTAGACGAATGTGAACTTCATTTACAACAGAAACCAATTCTAGTTAACAAAAATTGTGATATTAAAACTCTTTTATACTCAATTAAAAATTTCAAATATTTGAAGTAAATATAAATCGCTTAAAAATTAATAATTTTTAAATTGCTGATTACACTTTCCAAAACACAGCCAATCCAATTTTGATTGCAAAATTAAAACCAATGAAAGGGGAAAATACCAAATTTAGCATTCAACATAAAAATTCAGAACTCTAAAATTGTAACATTTTAAAATTACCGAAATTATTCATCAATTACTGATGCATCTATTTCAGATAGTTTAATTTTTATATTTTTTTTTATTTTAAACTCAATTTTTAATTTGTTAATTTCAAATCGTTTAATTTTGAACACTTATTTAGAATTATTAATCATTCTTGAAATTTTCAAAATATTTTTAAATTTAAAATGATTCATTTGTTTATACCTTCAACTAAAAATTGGACAATTTTAAGATATTATATTGAAAATTAAAAGCTGAAAAAAACATTAAAAAACAAGATTGCTGTAATATGATTCCAATTTTGGAAATTGTAAAATTTTAAGCTTTTCAATTCCAAATTGCTTTATATTGACATCTAAAATTATTAAATTAAAAATGACTTAAGGC
>JAABKJ010007598.1:0-11658 GCA_011634705.1 Andricus grossulariae
TTTTTAGGTTACTTTACAAACGAACTGTCATTTGACAGCTGGTTGTGAAATCACAAGCCTTTTGTAATTCAAATGATGTACATTCAATTTACAAAAAAATACGTAGATTTACTACGTTACAGGTGACCCGAAAAGTTTCCAACGTTACATCCACTTTTTTTACAGTGATATATATATATTTCAATAACAAAAAATAAGAACCTCATTTATTTGTTTAATATTTAGCATATTAAAGTAAAACATTCTTGTCTCTACAATTTGGATCCTCATCAAACAAATTTTAAATTTTCATTTATATATGATTTATTTAAAATATAAATTTTAATACTGAAAAATATTTGTAAATATTGATAATAAAGATATTAATTTCTTTATTTGTACGAAATTATCTTCCTGAGAAAGAAATTCGATATTGCAAATCTTTTTTAAGTAATATAGGGAAAAATATATCTACAATTTACATTCCATATTAAATTTTACCAATCAGTCGCACGAATGGATAAAATTATTTGCAAGCTAAAAATTATTATTATTGTTTGAAAAAGATGTCGAATGAACACCAAAACTTCGGTGGATTTTTTGTAAATGTTCTTTGACAATAGAAAAAAAAAGAATGAAGGGAATATGAAGGCTGCCTTCTTTTTCTTCCTTTTTTAATTTATTTTTTTAATTTGAATTAAGACCTTCCAGAATGTGCAGGCCGCAGACTCACCACGCTATTCACTTTTTTTTTTAAATCACACTGAAGACACTATTTTCTCACAATTGTCCACTAATGCTGCTATTTCTTTACTTTTCCGTGAAAAATATTTTTGAACTTCTTCGCTAATTTGCTACAAATTGTCTCAACTAAATAGTTCAATTTTCAACCAAAAAGGTGAGTTCTCAACAAATTACGTAAATTTTCCTAGAAATTGAATTTTCGATCATACAGTTATATTTTTAACAACAAAGAATAGATTTTCCGCCAAAAAAGACGAACAGAATATATTTTGAGTTGAATTTTCAACTAACAAAGATCAATTTTTAACAAAAAATCGAATATTTAAATTCTCACAGTTTAAAAAATTGATTTTCAATAGAAAGAAGAGGAATTTTCTATAAGACTGTTGAACTGTCAAGCCAAAGAGACCAATTTTCTACAAAGCAGTTGCATTTTCAACTTGGAAATACGAATTTTCAACAAAATACATACATTTTTAATAAAAAATTTGAATTTTCTATCAGACAGATGAGTTTTCAACAAAATACATCAATTTTAAACCAAATTGTTGAATTTTCAACTAAGATTATGAATCTTGAATGAAAAAAAATTCAACTTTCAACCAAGGAGTTGAATTTTCAATATAAAAAGATGAATTTTCAACGAAAAATGTAGTACTAGATATTTCAACAAAACAGAGTTTAATTTAAACTAAAAAACATTTAGATTTCACCAACGAAGACGAATTTTCAACAAAATACTTCAATCCTTAACTAAAACCGATTAATTTTCAACTAAGCAGTTGCATTTTTAACAAGAAATTGATTTTCTGCAAAAAAAAAGATGAATGTTCAACAAAATACATCAATTTCCAACCAAATAGTTAACTTTTCTTGATCAAATTGTTTAATTTTCGAGTAAAAAATAAGAATTTTTTACAAAACATTGGAATTTTAGCCCGAAAATATGAATTTGCAACAAAATAGTTATATTTACAGTTGAAAGAAGATTTAACCAAATAAAACGCGAACTTTCAACTAAAATTATGAATTTTCAAAACAAAAAAAAATGAACTTTTAAAAAAGTAGTTCAACTTTTAACCGAGGAGTTGTTATTTCAATGAAAAAGATTTTAATTAAAATTTAAAAAACAGTTGCTTTTAACGAACAAAGACGAATTTTCAACAAAATACTTGAATCCTCAACTGAAACAGATTAATTTTTTAACCAAGCAGTTGCTTTTTTAACAAAAAAAATGTATTTTATACCAAAAAGACAACTTTTCAACGAGATTTTTTAATTATCAACAAAATAATTCAATTTTGAACCAAGTAATAAAATTTTTAAATAAAAAATTTGAATTCTAACGTGGAAAAATGAGCAAAAGGGGAAAGACCGTGAAGCGTACAATAATTAAATAGGAATTTTGATCATTCATAGACAGAAGAATGACAGTTTAAATAAACATTGAAGTTCATTATTAATACTTGAAAAATTTTATGACACTATTTTGACACTATTTTTTAAAATTTATGACACTATTTATACTATTTTTGATCTCTAAAGTGAGTTTGAGGCCTGAATGTGTTGTCAAAGTTTGATCATTAAATTTTTTATTTATTACAATTTTTAAAGGTTTTCGGCATTAAAGATTATTTTAAATTTTGATTTGTTCTAAATTTAATTAATAAAAATATAAATTTCACTCCGTATTAGTTAATTTAAAGTTATGAAGTATATTTACACTATTTTTTACAGGTTCACTGGAAAACTCCTCGTGGAAAGCCTCAGTATCTTCCTCGAACAGTGCAACGTAGAAAGTTTCTTTTTACAACTAATCGTCCATGGACTCACGAGTTTTATTTGGAAAATGCGCCTGGATTGACTGTAAACAAAGTACATGTTGAACCGATTAAAGAATGGTCCTTCTTCCGTGGTGATCGGGTAAGATAATGAAAATTTATCTATTTTCGGGTTAAATTTTTCGCTTTGAACTGGAAAATATTTTCCATTTCCAACATACATATATTCAAAAGTATAAAAATTAACGTCAAAAGCTTAAAAATTGACCAAAGTCTTTCCCCAATGCCCCTGCATTTCCCCTTTTTCAAAGTCCTCTTTTTTCTCTATTCTTGAAAAACTTCCCAGTTTTCCATTTTTTTCTTTAAGTATGCGATATTTGAAAATACAATTGTTCGTTTTACATCTGCAAAATTATTCTATTCAAAACTAGAATATTTATCGCGAGTAGTGAAAGCTTTTTTTTAACTTACAGAATTATCTCTTATAATTAATTCAACTGTTTTGAATTCGACTAATTTCAAACTAAACTATTTAGGATTCAAACAAAACTTGAAAGGTAAAATATTTTTTCGTTGGATCTATACATATTACATCAATATTTTTGAAATGAACTGTAATAAAGTACGACGGTCTGTCTGTCCGCATTGAAGATTCTTTTGTTTAAATTTGAATAACGATTGTCATTATGTCAGAATTATTAAAACCCTCATTGTTTGATTATACCAAAATTCCAACAAGAATTACAAGATTTACAACTGATCTTAATGACATTTTTCGGCCAAACACAAAAATAGGTTCTAGAATTTAAACAATTTTTAAAAACTACAAAAAACAAGCTTTTAACAGTTCAGCAAATTTAAGCTCAGCTTTTATTAGATATTAAATATTTTCTCTTTAAATGTACATCCAAATAATATTTCATTAATGTGAAGATTTATCAAAATTTAAACAATCCTCTTTATCTTACTTTTTCTTAAATGAAGAAACATAAATAATGCCAAAAAATGGTATTTTTAATTTAAAAATTAAAACCATTTCTTATTTAAAACTTTATATCTCGCAGGGTTTAATTTCAAAATTTTCATAGTTAAGTCTTTTAGTTTCAGTTCGTACATTTAAAAATTGTTAAATAGATAGTTTTTAGTGCTCAGGCAATTTAAAATTAGTAGCGTTTGAAACTAAACAATTTTGATTTTTTAATATTAAACCATTTCTAGACATTTTAAATTAAAAAATTTCTCAATTATCAATTGGACATATAAATTTCTTAAATATAAACAACTATTAATTGATGATTCAAGAAATATTGCTATTTAAAATTTAACAATATTTGTAAAAAATATTGGTATCTAGAATTAACTAGAATTAATAATCTCTTAAATTATTTAGGCTGTGGCTGCGTCTACCGAAATTTCTGTACGTATAGCCAGATTTTTTCGGCTTATGTTGACACTTTCAATTATATCATTCGTTGAAAAAAACATTTAGAGCTCTTAATATTTAAACATTTTATAATATGGGTTATTAAATAGTCTATGTTTTTAATATTAAAAAATAAAAATCGAGGAACGTGAATGCGCGATCTGTGGGTGCGTGCATTTTATTTACTCGATGTTTTGAGATCAATTCAATTAAATTTATATTCATGGAATTCCAAATGATTTCTACATGTTTTAATGAAGTTTTACGATGGTCAAAAATTTCAAGGTATTTTAGAGGATTTTAACTTGACGAATTTCTAGAGAACTTTAGGGAATAAAATCAATTTTATTTCAAGAGATTTCTACGGCTTTCAAGAATTTCAAGAGATATGAAGGACACAAAAAATGTTCAAGGATTTAAAAGATTTTAAATTATGTTTAAAGATTTCAAAGAATTCAAAGAGATTTCGTTAAAAAAAAATTAGAACTCTTAATATTAAAAAGTTTCATTTTATGGATTTTTAAATACTTTATGGTTTTAATATTAGAAAATGAAAATCCAGGGACGTGAACGCGCGCCACGCGAGCGTGCATTTTAGTTCAATGGGTTGTTTTTAGATAAATTTATGGAGTAATTTAAATTTAATTTGTATCCGAGGAATTGCAAATGATTTCAACTTATTTTAATGGCTTTTTACGACTTCAAGGGATTTTAATGATTTTATATAGAACTTTAAGCTTGTTTGTTTAAGTTTGTTTTTAATATTGTAAGATAGAAATCCATGAATGTAAACACACTCAATCTTGAACTATTTTTAATTTGAGTTTGAGAGCATTGAAGATTTTATTTTTCAATTTAAATTAAAAATATAAATTATAGTAAAGATGAAATAACAAGTCTTGGACAGAAATCACGGTTTAAGTATTAATGAAGGAATTTTTAGAGAAGGAAATATATTCCTGATTATGAAAACGATTTAATCATTAAATCAGAAATTATTAAAAAATGGTTTAACATTATTTAAAAGATATACAATTCCTTATTCTTCTTTTCAAATTGTAAAAATAAATGTCTAGTCTTTCCCCTATTTATCCCCTATTTCGTGAAAAAATTACCCTATTTTCCCTTTTTTAAGCTCTTTTTGTACTGTGATCCCTGCAATTTATTAAATAAATTACGAGAGATTTGCATGAAATGAAAACTGTAAATATTTGAGACCACATGATTTTTTTAGGTCGAAGTCCTAGTTGGTCGCGACAAAGGAAAGCAGGGAATAGTGAAGCAGATTTTCCAAGAGAGGAACTGGATCACTGTCGAGGGTCTTAATACAAAAATAACAATGTATGGAAAGTCTAATGATTTTGAAGGTATACCGACTTTAAAGGAAAAACCACTTCTAGTTACGCGCCAGGTTGCTCTAGTCGATCCAAGTGATTTGTAAGTTTACGTTGACATCATCCTACAAATTCTGCTACAAATTCATTGACAGATCTAATAATTAGAGATCGTTTATCAAAAAGAAGTTTGCTATACGCCATATGGGTGTAAAATAAACTTATTCTGAGAAATAACAAAAGCTAATGGAAATAATTATAGATATTTCTTCTTATATTTCTAGGCAAGCGACTAAAATTGAGTGGAGGTACACAGAAAGTGGAGAAAAAGTTCGAGTCTCTCTACGAACAGGAAGAGTAATCCCTATTCCAGCCTCAAACTTGGAAACAATAGACTATAAGCTTCCTAATCTTTACAAACCTTCCGATAAAGATACCAAAAAAGAAGATGTCGAGAAAATTACTTTCACGGTAAAACATTTTTCTAAAAGATAACTTCAAACTTTTTTTCTTTTATAGGCATTTTTTGGTTAAAGGAAATGAGATTAAATAAAGCCCTTTTATATATTTTTAGTGTTATAAAGGAATTGAAATGTATAAGTCTCAAATGTTTAGAATATTTAAAATTGAAATGCCAACATTGCTAAATTTAAATTTAAAAGTCATTTAAATCTATTTTAGTATATAGTGTTATGGATTGTATTTTAATTTTGGTATATATGTTAGGCTCAATGACCGACACGTCCAATGAGTCAAATAAACAGCCACAATGGGTTCTGGTCGTTACAGAAATTCCAGAATGCATTATGGCTGTTTTCAAAACTGCTAATGGGCAAAATAAACAGCCAGAACGCGTTCTGGTCGTTACAGAAATTCCAGAATGCGTTGCGGCTGCTTTGAAAATTGCCAATTGGCAAAATAACTAGCCAGAACGCGTTTTGGCATTACTGAAAATGCCAAAACGCTAACGTAACTAACTAACGGTAATGATAAAAGTACTTTTTTACTGAAGATTTTTATGAGGAAATGAACTCGAGGTGTCAGGTGATTCTATAATATTATAAATTTCCATAATGTATTAAGTCACATTTATTTATTGAGTAAAAGTAGTAATTATATTTTTTTTTACATAAAGATTCATAATTTTAATAAAAAATTCATCTCTCTGGTTCAAAATTAAACTTCTTTGTTAAAACTTCTCTTTTTTGGGGTAAAATTAATTTTTTGAACTGAAAATTTAACTATTTGGATGAAAATTCAGCTGCGTTGAGAAAATTTAACTGTTTTGTAAAAGATTGATTTTTTTATTCAAAATTAATTTTTTCAAATGAAAATTTAAATATGATATTTATGGTTTTTAAAAATGAATATTTGCCTGTTCATTTTGGTTTAAAAAATGATCTTTTTAGTTTAAAAATTCAACTATTTGGTTGAAAATTTATGTACTTTTTGGAAAATACGTCTTTTTTGATAAAATAATCTTGCTTAAAAATGCTTCTGCTTGGTTAAAAATTAATGCATTTTGTTGAGAATTCGTCTTTTTTAGTAGAAATTTAATTTTTTGGTCTAAAATGTATCTTCTTGGTTGAAAATGTCATCATTTGATTTAAAATCTAACAGTTTTGTAGAACGCTAGTCTGTTTAGCTTAAAAATTCCACTATTTGGTTCAAAATTGGTGTATTTTGTTTAGAATTTGTCGTTTGTTTTAGAAAATTAATCTTGGTTGAAAAATCTACGTTTTGGATGTATTTTTTGATTCAATTCAATTGTTTTTTTGTTTAAAATGAAAATATTTCCTTGGTCGAAATATCAACTATTATATTTTTTGTTGATAATTCGTCTTTTTTGGTTGAAAACTCGAAACTGCTTCTTTGAAAGATGAAATACTTCCTTAAATGCATAAGAAACAGTAATATTTTTGACCCTAAAAAAGGGGGTTGCGTGGTTTTATATTTAAAAAAAAAATTAAAAAGAAGGTGTGATAATTAGGGACTCAAAGTCAAGGAAATAAAGATGCCTCAAGTAGTTTATATACCTGATATACATATTTTCAATTTTTAAATAAGGTTTCTTAAATGTCGACTAATTATTTAAATAAATTCGATAAACAAATATAGATTTTCTACAATTTTCAACCGGCAGATTTCCTTTTTTCAACGGAATCAGTTTTAAATTACTTGGAACAATCCTTCCCGTATGATATTTCGTAAACGAAAAATAAGAGTTTATTTTATAAACAGTCTTATAAACAAACTCACAACTTGAAAACTTATCAACAAATTAATTTAAAACCGATTTCGTTAAAAAATATAAATCTTCCGTTTGAAAGAAAAACTGAGGTTGTTTATCAAATTTATGTGAATAATTGACGATTTTCATCAAGCATTAAAATATCGTACATAAAATGAAAGCACTTACATCAGATCATAAATTTAAGCTGATTGGACTTTTTCGGTCTTTGAGCCTAACATATACATAATTAACATAATCCATTTTTTTACAGCCTGAATTGAAGACCTTTGAAATGGACATCATGGACAAAATGGGGATTAAGGAAGATCGAACTCCACAAAAATGTTACTGGTATTAGAATTATTGTTACTTGTTGCACGCATAATTAAAATGCGGTTTATCTGCACTTCATAAGTGCATATAGTGTAATTTTATATAATAAACCTGCTTTTAGTTTTATCGCGCATATATTTTTTTCAACATTTTAATTGAGAAAATTAATTAATAGTAAGTAACACACCTGGCTATCGTATTTTAAGAGTATGATTTTTTATTAAAACTCAATTCAAATTTAAAAAATGATAAGTTTAAGAAACTATTGAAATACTTGAATTTTTAGTTCTGGAGTTAAAAAATTTGCAAAACTTCGAATTGAAGGTTTCTAATTTTCAAAGCACCCAAGTTTCATCTATTTCACTTTTCAATGTGAGAATTTTTACATTTAAAAACTCAACATTTGAAAGTGTTTAATTTTTCATACTTCACAGTTAAAAAATGTTGTTTTTTAAACGTCGCTAATTAGACACTTTTAAAATTTGAAATTTTGAATCCTTCATATTTGAAAATTATCGCTTTTTTGAGCTTCGAATAAAAAGGCTTTCAAGGTTAAACGGTTTAAATTTTCAATATATTTTAACCCCTGTTGAAATATAGGCTTCAATTTAAAATTTCGCCCATTTGAAGACTTTATATTTAAAAAGGTTAGCCATAAAATTTTTAATTTTATGTATGTAAGATTTTTATAAACGTTCAATTTTTGAACGCTTCTAAATATACAATCATGAATGCTATTAATTTATTATTTATTGAATTTGTAATTTAGGGAAATTATTAAAATAATAATAGTTAATAATCAACACAATTTTTACATTGTTATATAAATTGAAATAAGAAAATAAGAAGTAAAACAAAGAATGGTCAAAGTCACTGTCATAAATTTGAAGAAGGAATGCAATGAATTCCCTGAATTGTTTCATCATTATTGTTTCAACAAAAACAACTACTGCTACTACTTTTTCTTCTTGTTTATGGCTTCTTGAATTCAAGTGGCTAAACAATAAGAACTTTTCAGTTCCTTCATTTCACTCCTTCAAACCTCGAAAATTCCTCGTAGTCACCAAATTACACAATTTTGGAAGAAGTAAAATTTAAATTTAGCACAATTTTTTCATATTTCAAATTATTGGTTAGGAAGCGTTATTTCACAATAAAAATTGATTTAAAAAGTATTATAACAGAATTGGATAAATCGAAAACTGTGCTTTTTATGGAGGTTGTTGTATATCAGAAAATCGCTTTTTGTCAACAATGTTATTTAAGCGTTTTTGCACTCAACTTGTCTTCATTGTTTATAACTTTTTGGTAGCTTTTTTACATATATTTTTTTAATATATAGCCTTGTTTTGAAATAAGCAAAATTCCATTTTTTATCTCACATATTTTGAATTGTTGTTCAGGAAGTTTTATTCGACATTAAGAACTGAGTAAACATTATAAAAGAATTGGATAAATTGCAAAATGTGTGTTTTATGGAGGTTCTTGTATAGCATAGAATGCTTTTTTTGTCATTAATCTTTTTTTCGCTCCACTTTTCATTACTGTTTATTACTTTTGGATAGTTTTTAAATGTTTTAAATATTTAAGGACATAAAAGTATTTAGTCCTTTTTGAAATTAATAAAATTCAATATTTGTTTCACATATCTAAAATTATTGTTTAGTAAGTGTTATTTCACATTATAAACTGAGTAAAAAAGAATTAGTGAATTGAAAAATGTGTTTTATGGAGTTTTTTGTATAGCGTAGAATGTTTTTTTGTCATTAACCTTTTTTTCGCTCGACTTTTCATTAATGTTTATTACTTTTGGATATTTTTTAAACATATCAGATTTTTTTTTCGCATTTCTCGCTTCTCTTCCCCTTCCCCGAGTGCTTCTCCATGCCTTTTCCTCGCACGCTCATTCGCTCTCTGCATAAGGCGGTAAGAGAGGGGATTGACGAGTGACAGATTTTTGCTATTTGCTCATTACGTGAAAATCTCTGAAGCATACAATTAATCTTTAATACATTTTTTTAACAATTGGAGAAAGCTTCTAGCATAAAATGTTGCTCCTATAACAATGAAATAGTACAGCAATAATTACAGAAGATCAATTTCAAACATTTATTTCAGAACAAAATTGTTTGGAAAATTTTTTTTAACAAATACGAATTTCTTCAAGAATGGGGTAGTAATATCTAAATGGCGTACATTTATTTAATCATAAGTTATAAAGTTAAGCAAATACAAAAAACTAAGGTTTTTTTGCTTAATGGAAATTGTTTAAACAATTGAAAGTTATTTTTAAAATCCTTTACAACATATCACTTGTCGAATAAAATTTAAAAATAATTTTTTTGTTTTTTAAAAGATTTTTGGTACACTATGAGAGGGGGAGGGTCAAAATTCAAAGTAGTTTAGCGGAAATTATTCGTCGAAGACTCCGTAACAAATTTTAATAATCTCCCGCAAGCTAAGTTTGAACCCAGAAAAGTGAATCTCATTTTTTCGTAAACAAACCTTTTTCCATGTTAATCTTATGGGGTTTTCCGGGCCTTTATGAACCGATTTGGCTCAAACATGTAGGGATTTTTTTCCCGGTATCTATTTGAAAAAAATTTTCAACAGGTATGATTTTGGTCCACCTATTTTCTTGCATGCATCATAGAGCAATATTCTTAATTAATTTTGGTTTATCAGTCAACTCACCCAAGTCATTTTAATATTTAAAAGCTTCCATCCCTTTTCCTCAAAACGCTGCATAACTTTTCCAACCAGAGAACGCTCTACACCGCCAGGTTCAATCATAATGAAAGTGACCTCTTTTTCTTCGAGGAATTTCTGCATATCAAATTTTTTAATTAAAATTTAATTATTTACCAATTATATATTTTTGACATCCCGCCTTGATTTAAAAATCTTGTCAAAAGAAAGGCCCGAAATTTCTATACATGAGAGTGCTGCAAATCTTATCTCCCACCAGAGTTGTATCAAATCCTATATATGTATATCTAAATCTCGATTTCTATAAAATGCTATCCGTTGTAAAATCTTATACTTTTTCTATCAACAGTTTTTTATTGAAACTCTATCCAATCTTATCCAGACCAGACTTGTATCTTGTATCAAATCCTATTTTGCAGAACCTGGAAGATTTCTATCGAACTCCACTTCTAAAAAAATCTTATACTTTTTTATCAAGATATTGTTATTAAAGTTCTATCAAATCTTATGCAATGAGAACATGTTTATAGGAAAGTATGTATAAGATTTCTCGACGGTACAAGTTGATCAAAATTTCTAAGATTCTAATACGTAGGATTTGATACAAGTCTGGAGTGGATAAGATTTAGTAATAGAATTTCAATGAGAAACTCTTGATAGAATATAGTATAAGATTTCTCGACGGGTAGAGTTATTGTATAAGATCTTCCAAGATTTTGGAACATAGAATTTGATACAATTTCAGGGGTGAAAGCTACCACAGGGTTCGCATCCAACCCCTTGGCCTGCCGTCAGCGGACCTATTGTTTCGGCCGAGTCGAGCTCTGGCCGTACAGTCTTGTTCAAAAAGACACTAGGAAAAGGAAAAGAAAGGAAATACAGTGCCGGACTACATATTATGAAGCCCCGTCTGCATTTATGCCAACAATTAAACATTATTTTACTGATTCTTTCGTTTTTTGGTTTAAATGTAAATTATTTCATATGATGGAAACGACACAGAAAAACCTAGGGTTCCTATTAGAACCAATTTTTAGTTCCAAATGAGCTGCAACAAAAAGGAACCTCTTTTGCTGAAAAGGAACCCAAAATGATAAATGGTTTCTAAATGAACCCAAAGTA
>JAABKJ010007599.1:0-11658 GCA_011634705.1 Andricus grossulariae
TTTTCAACCACAAAAAATGAACTTTCAACCAAATGCATGAATTTTCAACTAAAATGATGAATCTTCACCCAAAAAAATAAATTTTTACCAAAGTAGTTCCGCTTTCAACAAGGTAGGTTAATTTTTAATAAAAAAAAATATAAATTCTTATCGAAAAAAGCAATAGTTGATATTTCAACCAAAAAGGATTTTAATTTTAAACCAAAAACAGTTACATTCAACCAAAAAAGATAAATTTTCAATAAAAAATGAACTAGGTGAATTTTCCGTTGAAAAAAATTAATTTCAAATAAAAAAATGAATTTTTATCAAAATAGTTTAATTTTCAACCAAAAAAATGATCTTTTAACCAAAAAGATTCCGCTTTCAATTGAGTAAATGATTTTTTAATAAAAAAAGATGAATTCTCATCGAAAAAAGTAATAGTTGATATTTCAACCAAAAAAGATTTTAATTTTAAACCAAAAATAGTTAAATTCAACCAAAAAAGATAAATTTTTTACCAAAAATGGAATAGTTGAATCAAATGGAATTTAAATTTAATTTAATTAAAAAAAATTAATTTTCAGCAAAAAAAAAAAAAAAATTTTCAACCAAAATGGTTAAATTTTCAACCAAAGAGATGAATTTTTAATGAAAATGATGAATTTTCAACCAAAAAAATTAGTTTTTAACAAAGTAGTTCCACTTTCAACTAAGTAGTTGAATTTTCAACCAAAAAAGATTAATTCTCAACCAAAAATGTAGTCAATATTAAAAACAAAAAGGATTTTTATTATAAAAACCCCAAAACAGATGAATTAAACAAAACCAGACGAATTTTCAACAAAAGAGTTGAATATCCAAACAAGGCAGATTTTTTTAGACAATACAGAACAAAATTTAATCAAAAATGTTGAATTTTTAAGCCAAAAATACGAAGTTTTTATAAAACGATTTTCCTACCAGAAAATATTAATTTTCAATAAAATACACGAAGTGTCAACTCAAAAGGGTACATTTTAATTTAAAAGTATTAATTTTAAACCAAAAAAGACCAATTTTTAATAAAATACATGATTTTTACAAGACATAGTTAAATTTTCCACTAAAAAATCTCCATTTTTAACCAAAAATAGAAAAATTACATTTTTACTTAGAAAAATTAATTTACAAAAAAAAAACAACGAATTTTCAAGATTAATTTTCAAACCAAAAAGATGAATTTTCAACCAAGGCAGATTTTTTAGTCAATAAAGAACGAAATTTAATAAAATTGTTGAATTTTCAAAAAAATACTTATATTTTCAACCAAATAATAAAATTGTTAACCACAAGATTAATTCTCAACCAAAAAAAGGATAAAATTGTATGTTAATAAGACATTCACATTTATTTAATATCTTACAGGGGGGGGGGGATTCAGAAAAACGCCTTACGTAATTCGTGGATTACCGCTTACGAGATATTAGCAATAAAAATTGTTTATAAATAAATGCAAAATTTCGAACTAACATTTGACAATACCGGTAATTTTTATTAACAATTATTATAAATAAATGCATAATTTAGCCATTTTTCTTCATGATTGCATAGTGTCGTTTTTTGTGCAAAAAACTATTAATAACTTCCTCCTGTTCGATTCTGAGTTAAATTAGGTCAACATTTAACAACCTTTATTATTTTTATGAATATTTATTACAAAAAAAATAAATATTTTAGCCGTTTTTTAGCATGAAAGTACCATTTCTTTATGAAAAAGTTCTCGTTCTGCATCACATTGAATTATATTGAACCAGTATTTAATAATTTCTTTAATTTTTTTAAACATTTATTATAATCAAATGAACATTTTAGTCCTTTTTCAATAAAAAAAGTACCGTTTTTTCGAAGAAAATGATAACTAGTAACAGTTTTACGTGAAAAGGGCTAAATTGCGCATTTGTTTATAATAAATATTTATAAAAATTGAAAATATTATTTAGGTGTTTCAATGTAACTAAATATAATGCACAAAGTGTATAGTAATACTTTTCCATAAAGAAACGATGCTTTCATCTTGAAAAACGGCTTAATTTTTCATTTGTTTATAATAAATATTCATAAATATCATAAATGTTGTAAAATTTTTCTTTAATTTAAGTAAGCATCATGTATGAGGAGTTTATTTATACTTTTCTGCAAAAAAAACTGTGCTTTTATGAAGAAAAATAGCTAAATAAATGATTTGTTTATAATTGTTTATAAAAATGACAGGTATTTTTCATTGTTAGTTCGTTTTGACTAAAAACTATTCAGTACGTTTGCAGAAAATTTTATGTAAAAAAAAATAATATTTACACAAACGAAATTGTCGAAATTTTGAATATATTTAGAAAATTTGTTTATTGCTAATATTTCGTAAACAATTGTCCATTGGTAGCTAAAAAAAATACGTACCTGATGGATTTCGATGTATTTTGAACCATTTGAGTCCCATCAAAATCGGCGATTCATGAGGGAGGCCTTGCCAGTTTTATAAAAAAGTTCTATTTTTCTTTTATTGTAAAATAACTATTACACTTTTTTTTAACATTCTTCAGATGAAGCAACTATTTGAAAAAATTTCAACTACGAAATTCTTGAGAACTAAAAAAAAATCGAAGGATCAAATTTGGACAACATTCTTAAATGTCTCATTCAAATTAAATAACCAAAATAAAAAAATAGGAAAGAAAAAGATGGTGATTAAAAAAAAATAATAAAAAAAAGACGATAAAAAAAATAAGGAATGAGATTTGGAGGTTTTCTTTCCTCTTTTTTTTAAATTGAATTTAAGAGTTAGTTTTTCAAATTTGATGATTAGATTCTTTTTTTTTAATTTTTTTTTAAATTTGTTATTTATTCTGAATTTAATGTCTTAAAATTTTTAATTTAATAAATAATTTCTGCTCCCACTTGGAAATATTTCTGTTTCTTCTTTTAAAAAATATGAAATATAACCAAATTTGTTTCTTTTTTTGAAAATAAACTTAACTTCCTAAACAATTAAATAAATATTATGAAAATAAATTTTATTTAATAAAAAGTAAAAACCATTTTTAATGAATTAATATCAGTTTTAAAAAATTGCATGCGTAAAGATATTAATAAAGAAGATTACAAAGAAGTAGAATTTCCCCCAGCTTTGGAACGTGCTTGATTTTCAAAGAAATTTATAATTTTCCAAAAAATAATCTAGTCAAATTAACAAATATTGTCAACAGTCACTTTGAGAAATTTCTTTGAAAATTTTCCAAATTAAGAGAATAAAAATTGAGTTTCAAGAAGAGAAAGTTGAAAAGTTAAGAGAAGATTAAAAATGAAAAGTTCTAATAAAGAAAGCAAAGGTTTTTTGCCCCGAAATTTCGAGACCTGCCCTGACGTCCGCCTAGAGTATCAAATTTTTGTAAAATCTAACCGAATGGTAAGGGGCACAAATACTGTCACACTGAACACGTTAAATAAAATCATGCAGAAGTCGTTTTAAAAGAAGTACTTTATTGCCACTTTTTTTTTATAATATAATGATAAATTCTTTCTTTTTTTGCGATGTAAACGCATTATACATATATACATCTGCGTACTATACAGAAAGCTGTAATGAAGCCTCGTCTGGCAGGATAAAGTATAAATAAAAAAACAGTACCTTGCAAAAAACTGAGTAGTGAAAACTCATGGAGCTGAATAAAAAAAAAATGTTTTTCTCTTTGGTTTCGATTTGTTAAGCACACGACTTGTTAGAACACTCGCAAATACCATTTCTGGTAAATCTATACAGAAACTATGGAAAATACTGTATGAAATAATGCTAGTTATATCCAATAAAACTGAATAGAATAAAATTGTCTTGAATAAAATTAAATGGCAAACTGTGAAGCATCTCTGGGTATTTGATTTTCAGTTTTAAGTGTCAATCTAAGTTGGTAAGGGACTGATTATCACAGCCGAACAAAAACGCGCCGCATTGTACAATTCACGCGACTCGTTTGATTCAATCATCAGATGAAAAATCTGACAATTTTCCCATTTCATTACGTACCTAAATTCTTAAGATTACTTCCTTGCTGTTTGCGTTTCCTTGACTATTTGACGATTTTGTACAAATCAGACGCATATTCTTAGCGACAAATATACAGCAAAGATGGAAATTGCAACGTTGTACTGATACATAATTATATTTTGTACTAACTTATCTTTACTAAGTCTCTCGGAGATCATTCGCTTCGTTTAGAAACTTTCAAACTCTCATCGTTCATCGTGGACAGAAGTTCTGAGACTGGAATCGAGAGTCACTCGACTCTACCCTGCCTTTTCCCATTGCTTAATTTTTCTAAAATTCAAATTATCTATATATTTACAGCTAGGAGAGTAAAAAAATTACTGCTTGCATTTGTTAATAGAGCACCAATCAATCATCTCATCAGACTTCAT
This sequence comes from Andricus grossulariae, assembly GCA_011634705.1. Classification (NCBI taxonomy): domain Eukaryota; kingdom Metazoa; phylum Arthropoda; class Insecta; order Hymenoptera; family Cynipidae; genus Andricus; species Andricus grossulariae. Next base: position 4,432 of record JAABKJ010007599.1, read on the forward strand.
AGTATCCAATCGTTATTTTCTTATTGTCTCAGGACTTTTGCACACGCACAGAAGCCGCCGATTTTCAAGAGTTTCCAGTCTTTTGGAAATTAAGTCATCAGTGAGAAATTTTAATTTATACTAATCAGGTTCAGGTTATTTTCAGCTTTCTAAACTTTAATTTTCGTGGCCACATTTTTGGAATCCAAGCTAACTTTCACAATTAAAAATGAGGACATACAGAAAGAAAATAAATTAATTAAAATTTTGGCTGTGGCCACGAGAGATCAAAAGCGGAAGTATTTACATTATCTACAGTCTTTAAGGCCTACTTTAATTTTGAACAATTGAGGCACAGAGTATAAAGGACCGAGTCTTGGATAATTCGCTAGTAGATTGCAAAACCTTTGGAGCTGACAAGAAAATTTTTTTTTGGATTCATACTCTTCTTAGTAATAGGTAATTATCAAACTTATAATATACTAAAAAAAATGAGATGCACTTTTCATTCATTCTCGAGAAAAACGTCTTTGAAAAAATCGACGCGAGTTTGTAAGCAGAAAGCTCGGGTTCGATTCCTGCAGCCGGAATTTTTACCCCATTTTTTATTATTCAAATTTTTCTTATTCCAAAATGGCTACTAAATTTATTTAAATCAAGCTAAAATGTTACAGGGTGTCTCCTTAAATCCTGGGGAAAAATCCCTGACCATTCCAGGTATTTTTTTAATTTGTGAAAGTAACTTATTAATAGTGAACATTTCTAGATTTTTGATTTAGAAACTTTTGACCAATTAGTACAGGATATTCTTAAATATATTAATTATGACCATCGGATAATTAAATAAATAAATAAATAATACTAAAAACATCATTATTTCTTGAATTCGTTCACAAGAGTTGAATTTTCAACCAAAAAGGATTGATTTTTAACAAAATTGTTCAATATTACCTAACACATTTTTTTTAGAAAAAAATGGTCCACATTGCATTGTTGTTAAAGTTTGTTTATAATAAATTTAAAACAGATTGGTTAGTTAATAGAGTAATTTTTTTTAAACTTAAATTTCCAATTCCCTAATCCCTATTCCAAGTAAAAATTATCATTCATCAAGAAAATTACCTGTTCCAGCTCGGAATTTATTTAAATTTGAAAATTCCCTGTTCCAAGTCAGAAATATAATTCTTTTGAAAAATTCCCTGTTCCAATTTAGAATTTTAATTCTTTTCGAAAATTTCCAGTTCTAACTCAGAATTTGTTCAAATTGGAAAATTCCCTGCTCCAACTCAGAATTTATTTAAATTTGAAAATTCCCTCTTCCAAGTCAGAATTATAATTCTTTTGCACAATTATCTGTTCCAATCCAGAATTTGAATTATTTTTTAAAAATCCCTGAAACATTTAAAATCCGTTTAAATTATTAGAAATTTGTTTCTTTCCTCTTAAACACTAAATAATTGAATTTAATTTAAATTTGATTCTAAAGTCCATGAATTTGATTAATAATTCAAACCAATTTTTATACACTTTTCGTATATGACCTTAAGTACTTAAAATTCTTTGCATATTTAACAAATTAATATTTTTAATCAAATATATTTTCCTGAGATTAGTGAAAATGATAGAAAGAAGTTTGATTTAAATACGCGTAAAATCCAGTACTATAAATTTACTTTCACAAACCAAAAACATCGTTATTTAATTTAATATTACAATTATTATAACAAATTTAAGCACGTTCAAAAAAATTGCCTGACTTTCCATGACCAACAACTTTTCAAGGAAACACGTAATAGTTGATATTTCAATAAAAAAAAAATTTGGATTTAAATTTTAAAAAATTTGATGTAACAAAAAAGACGCATTTTCAACCAAATATTGGAATCCTCAACTAAAACAGATTAATTTTCAACCGTACAGTTTCATTTTAAAAAAATTGATTTTCTACAAAGTAGTTAAATTTTCAAATAAAAAAAGATTAATTTTCAACCAAAAATCGAATAGTTGAATTTTCAGTTAAAAAATTACTTTTCAATAAAAAGAAAACGAATTTTCTACAAAATACATACATTTTTAGAAAACTGTTGAATTACTATTAAAAAAGAAGAATTTATAACAAATTATATAAGTTTTTACCTAAATATTTTAGAATAAAGCATGTGTTGTTATTCCAAAATTTATTTCATTAATTTTTAGTTTATATTTTTGTCCTTTCTACGAATTTTTAAATAAGTAGTTGAATTTTTTACTTAAAACGATCAATTTCGAACCAAAAATGATGTAGTTCAATTTTTATTGGAGAGAATTAATTTTTAATTAAAAAAAAAAATGAATTTCCAATAAAACAATTTAATTTTGTACAAAATAGTTGAATTTTATACCAAATAGTGAAATTTTTAAGCCAAAAAGACGAATTTTCTATAAAATAGTAGAATTTTTAATCCGAGAATTATGAATTTTCAACAAAATAGTTCAATGTTCAGTTAAAAAATTACTTTTCAATAAAAAGAAAACGAATTTTCTACAAAACAGTTGCATTTTCAACCGGGAACGACAAATTTTAAACTAAAGATGTGATAGTTAATATTTAAACCAAACATTTTTTAATTTTAAATGAAAAATAGTTAAATATGACCAAGAAAAGCGAATTTTCAACAAAATACATACATTTTTAACGAAACTGTTGAATTTCTATTAAAAAAGAGGAATTTATAACACATTATATAAGTTTTGACCTAAATATTTTAGAATAATGGATGTGCTGTTATTCCAAATGTTATTTGATTAATTTTTGGTTTAATTTTTGTCGTTTCTACGAATTTTTAAATAAATAGTTGAATCCTTGAACTTGAAACGATCAATTTTGAACCAAAAATAATGTAGTGAAATTTTTATTAAAGAGAATTAATTTTTAATAAAAAAAAAACGAATTTCCTATCAGTTGAATTTTGTACCAAATAGTTGAATTGAACAAAATTAATTGATTATTATTAATTATTAATTATTATTTATTAAATTTTCAGTTTAAAAAATAATTTATAACCACAATAAAAACTAATTTTCAACTAAAATTATGAATCTTCAACAAAAAAAATGAACTTTTAAGAAACTATTTCAACTTTCAACAATGTAATAGTTGATATTTTAATAAAAAAGATTTAATTAAAAAATAAAAAAACAGTTGGATTTAACCAACAAAGGCAAATTTTCAATAAAATACTTGAATGCTCAACTAAAACAGATTAATTTTCAACCAAATGTTGCATTTTTAACCAAAAAATTGATATTCTACGAAAAAGACGAATTTTCGTCCAAATACATAAATTTTCAACCAAATAGTTAAATTTTCTACCAAATTGTTTAATTTTCTAGCCAAAAATACGAATTTTCTATAAAAAAGTTGCATTTTCAACTAGAAAATGTGAATTTAAAAAAAAATGTTAAGTTTTAACCGAAATAGATTAAGTTTTAACCAGAAAGTTGTATTGTTAACCAAAAAAGATTAAATTTTTAGAGAAAGAGATACATTATCCAGCCAAAAAGAAAAATTTCTCACAAAAAAGTTGAATTTTCTATCAAGAAGTATAACTTTTTAACAAAATTGTTGAATTTTCAATCAAATAATTCAATTTTCAATCAAAAAATTAATTTTTCAAATAAAAAAGATGAATTCCTAATGCAAAATTTAATAGTAGACTTTTGAACCGAGAAGAATGAACTTTCAACAAAATCGTTAAATTTTCAGTTTCAAAAATAATTTATAACCACAATAAAAACTAATTTTCATCTAAAATTATGAATTTTCAAGCAAAAAAATGAATTTTTAAGAAACTATTTCAACTTTCAACAATGTAATAGTTGATATTTTAATAAAAAAGATTAATTAAAAAATAAAAAAACAGTTAGACTTAACCAACAAAGGCAAATTTTCAATAAAATACTTGAATGCTCAAATAAAACAGATTAATTTTCAACCAAACGTTGCATTTTTAACCATAAAATTGATATTCTACAAAAAAGACGAATTTTCAACAAAATACATAAATTTTCTACCAAATTGTTTAATTTTCTAGCCGAAAATACGAATATTCCATAAAAAAGTTGAATTTTCAACTAGAAAATGTGAATTTTCAAAAAAATGTTAAGTTTCAACCGAAATAGATTAAGTTTTAACCAGAAAGTTGTATTCTTAAGCAGAAAAGATTAAATTTTTACAGAAAGAGATACATTATCCAGCAAAAGAAGAATTTTCAACAAAACAGTTGAATTTTCTATCAAGAAGTATATATTTTTAACAAAATTGTTGAATTTTCAATAAAATACATCAATTTTCAACTAAATAGTTAAATTTTCTACCAAATTGTTTAATTTTCTAGCCAATAATACGAATTTTCTATTTTTATAAAGTTGAATTTTCAACTAGAAAATGTGACTTTTCAACAACAAAGTAAAGTTTCAACCGAAAAAGATGAAGTTTTAACCAGACAGTTGTATTTTTAACCAAAAAAGATTAAATTTTTACAGAAAGAGATACATTATCCAGCCAAAAATAAGAATTTTCAACAAAACAGTTGAATTTTCTATCAAGAAGTATAACTTTTTAACCAAATTGTTGAATTTTCGACCAAAAATTAAATTTTTTAAATAAAAAAGATAAATTCCTGATGAAAAATTTAATAGTATACTTTTTAACCGAGAAGAATGAACTTTCAATCAAAAATAGTCTGATTTTCTTATTGGGTTATATTAATTCAGTTCGCATTTAAGTGAAAAAAATGAAAAAAAGGGGAAAGATTGTGAAAAATGTTATGACACGATTTTCACACTATTTCTTTTAATTAATAACACTATTTACACTATTTTTGATTTTGTTGACAAACGGCTTCAACTGCAATCAAAAAAATGGAATAAAAAAAGCAATCGGTAAAAGTGCCGGCAGCAGGAATCGAGCCCAGACTTACCGGCTCTCGCATCCCGGTTCATGTACCGAGCGTCGATTTTTTTAAAGTCGTTTTTATCGAGAATCGCTGAAAGACGCATCTTATTACTTCAGCATATTGCAAGTTTGGTAATTACCTATTACTTGGAGGAGTATGAATCCAAAGAAAAATTCTGCAGGGTCTAGATTCCCCTTGTGAGCAGCAGGTTCAGCGTTTTAGGTAATTAGTTTAGAATGGAATGTCTGTCGCGCAAACACATGCAACTTTATGAGTGGTCAGGTGGAGCAGCGTGGTTTGCATTGATTAGAGATTTGTGCCGTACTCGATGACGGAGTCAGGGCTTTGGTCCGACGTCGGTGGTTCTTGGACTATGACCACAGGCAGAGTAAGCGGAAGAGAAGTAGGCTCACCTGGATGTGAGTCCGGCGGTGCTGCAGCGGGTGATGGCACATCTAGAACGTCCTCGCAAGCTTCTTCATTTAATGTTTGAAGCGCACCACAAATCATTTGCTCCTCTAATGTTACCTGCAAGGAAGACGAATTATTTCATCAATCAAATAGCCAAATTCGAAGTCTTCCAGAGGCAGCTTTCTCATACGGGTTTCGTTTTCTTACCTGCAACTAGAGTTTCCAAGCGGCATTAAAAAAAAGCTAATCAGTTGGATTCTAAGTTATTTTCCGAGAGATTTGAGCAAAGTTGGGATTTTTTGAATTAAAAATAGTTTCTTAACTTTTAGGGTCTTACTTACTTGTTTTTCCATGATGGATTGTTTGCCTTGGTCTCTTCTTGATGGACCATCAGTTCTCGATGTTATCTTTTCCTTCTCGATAATTGGGGTCACCCTCGGTGTATTGACAGCAGCGTGGTCTGGTTGAATAAAATAATACAATCAAATATATACATTTTTTTATGAAATCATCGAGGAAATCATTTAAATATTTGTGTAATCTTTCGCAATCTCTGATATCTTTTGAATTCTTTTTGAATCTCTGAAATCATTGAAATCTTTGAAATGTTTTGAACTCTTCAAGACTTCACAGCCGAAAATGCTATTAAACAGGGTGTCTAGCCTTTTTGCAAAAAAAAAATTAATATTTCAAGGTACCTTTTTTACAGTAAAAAGATAATTTTCACGAAACATGCTTCAAAAATCTCATTTTATGGTCAAAAACCCGTTTCTTGGTGATTCTTCTTTTATGACGATGAAACATCACGACGTTACAGTCGAAAATATTTTGGACTTTCTCATTTTTTAAGCTTTAACAATAATGTTTAAAAAATTATAATTGGTTGAAATTTGACTGAGTTATCTATTTTTGAGCTAATTTAAATTTAATTCCCAATAAGATCATTAAATTTTTAACCAAATTGTTGAATTTTTCGACTTACAAAGATGAATTTTTCAACCAAATGATCGAACTTTAAACAAAAAACATTAATCTCAACCAAAAACAGTTGCATTTTCAATGAAATAATTGAATTTTTAGAAGACAGCTTAATTCTTATCTAAAAGGACGAATTTTTTATCCACATGAACAAATTTTCAATAAAACAGTTGAATTTTCAAACAAACAAGACAAATTTTCAAGCAGAGAGATGAATTTTCAATTAAAATAATGAAACTTAAAAAAAAATCATTTTTAACAAAATAGTTCAACTTTCAACCTAAAATTAAAATTTTTTAATCAAAAAGATGAATTGTCAATAAATAAAGCTTTTTCAGACAAGAAACAAATTTCATCCAAATTGTTAAATTTTCAAGCCAAATACGAATTTTTTGTAAAAAAAGTTGCATTTCCAACCCGAAAATATGAATGTCAACCAAAAATATTAGTTTTCTACCAATAAAGACGAATTTTTAATTAAAAAGATCATTTTTCAACAAAAAATGGAAGTTACATTTTCAGGTAAAAAATTAATTCTAAATAAAAAAATAAGGAATTTTCAATAAAATAGTTCAATTTTCAACCCAAGAGATAAATCTTCAAACAAAAAAACTACTTTTTAACAAAGTGGTTCAACTTTTACGCAATTTAATTGAATTTTCGATTTAAAAATAAATTTTCAGTCAAAAATGGAGAAGTTACATTTTTCAATAAAAAATTAATTTTTTAACAAAAAAAAATCAATTTCAACGAAGTAGTTCAACTGGAATAGTTAAATTTTTAATTAAAAAAATTAATTTTCAACCAAAAACACAAATTTTCAATAAAATAGTTCCATTTTGAATCATGAAATCGAAAAGTTGAATTTTCAAACGAAAAAATTAATTTTTAACAAAGTGATTCAACTTTTACCAGAGTACAT
>JAABKJ010007600.1:0-11657 GCA_011634705.1 Andricus grossulariae
AAATTGAACTATTCCAGTTAAAGGTTCATCAGTTTGATAAAAAATCAATTTTTTCACTGCCATTTTAATTATTTCATTTTCTGTTAAAAATTCATATTTTTTAGCTAAAAATTCAAATATTTGGTTGGAAATTTTTATTTTTCCGTTGAAAATTCAACTATTTTGTTAAAAATTTATGTGGTTTTTCGAAAAATAGCCTTCTTGTTAGAAAATTTATCTTCTTGTTTGAGAATTCATCTTTTGGTTGAAAATTAAACTTTTTGGTTAAAAATTAATTTTTTTTCAATTGAAAATTTATTTATTCCATTTTGGATTGAAAATTCAATTATTCCATTTAAAGATTCATCAGTTTGGTTGAAAATCAGTTTTTTCTACTGACAATTTTACTATTTTTTGTTGTTGTTGAAAATTGATCTTTTTTAGTTGAAGATTCAACTATTTGGTTGAAAATTTTTATTTTTCAGTTGAAAATTCAACTTTTTGGTTAAAAATTAATGTTTTTTATTGAAAGTTTATCTCTTTGCTTCAAAATTTAACTATTTTTTTTCTAATTCGTTTGATTTTGGTTGAAAATAATTTTTTTTTTAATTAAAAATATAACTATTTCGTTAAAAATGTATGTCTTTGATTGAAGAATCGACTTTTTTGTAAAAAATTAATCTCCTTGTTTGAAAATTCATCTTTTGGTTAAAAAATTCGAATTTTTGGTTAAAAATTAATTTTTTTAAATTGAAAATATAAATATTCCATCTTTGGTTGAAAATTCATCTTTTTCTTTGAAAATTCAATTATTTTAGTTGAAGATTCATCAGTTTAGTTAAAAGTCAATTTTTACTCACAATTTAACTATTCCATTTTTCGTTTAAAATTTACCTTTTATAGTTCAAAATTCAACTATTTGGTTGAAAATTTTTATTTTTCAGTTGAATATTCAACTATTGCGTAAAAAATTTATGTCCTTCATTCAAAAATAGGCTTTTTGGAAGAAAAATAATCTTCCTGTTTAAAAATTCATCTCTTCGCTTGAAAATTTAACTATTTTTTTTTAAATTCGTTTGATTTTTGGATGAAAATTAATTTTCTTTTTTAATGAAAATTTAACGTATTCATCTTTGGTCGAAAATTTATCTTTCTGGTTGAAAATTCAATTATTTCAGTTGAAGATTCATCAGTTTGGTTGAAAATCAATTTTTTACTGACAATTTAACTATTCCATTTTTATTGAAAATTTATCTTTTTTAGTTCGACATTCAACAATTTGGTTGAAATTTTTTTTCTTTATTGAAAATGGACCTATTCCATCTTTGATTGAAAATTCAATTATTCCATTTGAAGATTCATCAGTTTGGTTGAAAATCAACTATGTTACAGACAAATTAACTATTCCATGTTTTGTTTAAAATTGATCTTTTTTAGTTCAAAATTCAACTATTTAGTTTAAAATTTTTAGTTTTCAGTTGAAAATTTAACTATTTTGTCAAAAATTTTTGTAGTTTATTAAAAAATGGCCTTTTTGGTAGAAAATTAATCTTCTTCTTTCAAAATTCATCTTTAGGTTGAAAATTCAAATTTTCGTTTAAAAATTCAAGCATTCTAATTAAATGTTTATCATTTTAGTTGAAGATTCATGTTTTTGTTTGGAAATTCAAATATTTCAGTTGAAGATTTATCATTTTGGTTGAAAATCAATTTATTTTTACTGACAATTTAACTATTTCATTTTTCTTAATTGATCTTTTTTAGTTCAAAATTCAAGTATTTGGTTCAAATTTTGTTTTAATTGAAAATTTAGCTATTGCATCTTGGATTACAAATTCAATTATTCCATTTAAAAATTCATCAGTTTGGTTGAAAATCAATTTTTTACTAACAATTCAACTATTCCATCTTTTGTTGAAAATTGATCTTTTTTAGTTAAAAACTCAACTATTCGGTTGCATTTATTTTGAATAGAAAATTTAACTATTCCATCTTTGGTTGAAAATTCATCTTTTTGTCTGAGAATTCAATTATTTCAGTTAAAGATTCATCAGTTTAGTTGAAAATCAATTTTTTTTTACTGACAACTTAACTATTTTATGTTTTGTTGAAAATTTTTTTTTAGTATAAAATTCAACTATTTGGTTGGAAATTTTTATTTTTCAGTTGAAAATTGAACTATTTTGTTAAAAATTTATGTTTCATATTAAAAAATGGCCTTTTTTGGTAGAAAATTAATCTTCTTTTTTGAAGATTCATCCTTCGGTTGAATATTCAACTTTTTGGTTGAAAATTCAAGTATTCCAGTTAAATATTTATCATTTTAGTTGAAAATACATCTTTTTCGTTACAAATTAAAAATACTTGGTTAAAAGTTAAAATTCCTTTAAAAAAAGTTCATCTCTTTGATTGAAAAGTTAACTATTTTATTGAAACTTCGTTTGATTTTTGGTTGAAATTTTTTTTTTTTCAATTGAAAATTTAACTATTCCATCTATGGTTGAAAATTCATCTTTTTGTTTGAAAATTCAATTATTCCAGTTAAAGATTCATCAGTTTGATTGAAAATCAATTTTTTACTGACAATTCAACTATTTCATTTTTTGTTGAAAATTTATTTTTTTTAGTTCAAAATTCAACTATTTGGTTGAAAATTTTTATATTTCAGTTGAAGATTCAACTATTTCGTTAAAAATTTATTTCTTTGATTGAAGAATCGGCTTTTTGGTAAAAAATTAATCTTCTTCTTTGAAAATTCATCTTTTGGTTGGAAATTCGACTTTTTGGTTAAAAATTAATTTTGTTAAAATTGAAAATATAAATATTCTATCTTTGGTTGAAAATTCATCTTTTCAGTTGAAAACTAAACTATTTTAGGTAAAGATTCATCATTTTGGTTCAAAATCAATTTTTTTTACTGACAATTTATCTATCACATTTTTTATTGAAAATTGATCTTTTTTAGTTCAAAATTCAACTATTTGGCTGAAAATTTTTATTTTTCAGTGAGAAATTCAACTATTTCGTAAAAAATTTATGTCGTTTATTGAAAAATCGGCCTTTTGGTAGAAAATTAATCTTCTTCTTTGAAAATTAAACTTTTTCGTTAAAAATTCAAGTATTTCAGCTGAATATTTATCATTTTAGTTGAAAATTTATCTTTTTGGTTACAAATTGAAACTGCTTTGTTAAAAGTTGAACTCATTTATTGAAATTTCATCTCTTTACTTGAAAATTTAATTATTTTGTTGAAAATTCGTTTGATTTTTGGTCGAATTTTTTTTTCAAATGAAAATTTAACTATTCCATATTTGGTTGAAAATTCATCTTTTTGTTTGAAAATTCAATTATTTCAGTTAAAGATTCATCATTTTGGTTGAAAATACATTTTTTTCTGACAATTTAACTATTCGATTTTTTGTTGAGAATTGATCTTTTTTATTTCAAAATTCAACTATTCGGTTGAAAATTTTTTTTTCAATTGACAATTTAGCTATTCCATTTTTGATTGAAAGTTCAATTATTCCATTTAAAGATTCATCAGATTGGTTGAAAATCAATTTTTTTACCAACAATTTAACTATTCCATTTCTTTTTGTTGAAAATTGATCTTTTTTAGTTCTAAATTCAACTATTTGGTTGCAAATTTTTATTTTTCAGTTCAAAATTCATGTCTTTTATTGAAAAATCGCCTTTTTTGGTAGAAAATTAATCTTCTTGTTTGAAGATTCATCTTCTGGTTGAAAATTCAACTTTTTGGTTAAACATTCAAGTATACCAAATTAAATATTTATCATTTTAGTTGAAAATTCATTTTTTTTGTTACAAATTAAAACTAATTGGTTAAAAGTTGAATTCTTTTAAAAAAAGTTCATCTCTTTGATGAAAAAGTTAACTATTTTGTTTGAAACTTCGTTTGATTTTTGGTTGAAAATTAATTTTTTGTTGTTGTTGAAAATTTAACCATTTTTTACATATCTGCTAAATTATAACTAAAAAGTATCTCTTTAGCCTCTGAACATTATTATGATCATTTTTGAAATCGCTAAAAATCCTTTGAAATTTAATTTAATTTAATTTATTTGCTAAAGTTCATTAGAAATCTCTCGAAAGATTTCAAAATTCCTTAAAATCCGTGGAAATATTTTTAATCTTTGTAAAAGCGATGAAATCTTTTTAAATTATTTAAAATATTCAGAAATCTCATAAAATCTTCTTAAAAGTCTTGAAATAACTGAAAGTTCTTCAAAATCTCTTAAAATCCTCTGGAACCCCTAAAAAATATTCCAAAGTTCAATAAAAATATTTTGAAATTATTGGAAATCCTGCAACATTTTTTAAAATCCCTAGAAATTGTTTAAATCTCCTGAAATGATTTAGAATCGAATGTATGCCGAATTTATAAAAGGGCAGAATGCGAAAGAAAAAAAAGAACAAAATTATTATTATTTAACAAAACTATTATCTATTATAATAATAATAATTATTATTATCCGTGGAGTTAAATAAAAAAAAATCATTCGTTTGTACTTTCTTGATTTTCTGCATCAACTCTTTCAATACTTTATCATTCCTAATTTCCATACTGATTTGTTAATAATAATTTTCCATAACAATTTTTCAAGAATTACCGAAAAATGATATGAAATTCCTCATAGGAAAATAATTATAGACCAAAACTGAATTTCTCATGTTCATGGACTGCCCGAAAGAGACTTGAATGCTCGGTCTCGGGTGACTTTAACGCCCGCATAAGACAGATCGATCCGATTTTTTTCTCGTTCGCAGATCTCTATAAATAGGGATAACTAAAAAGAGGTAAAAAAATGTGAAAAATGTAGAGGTGGTAAAAAGTCTGAACAAACAATGGGCTATTATGTAAATACGCAAATTAAAGAATGCGGTTAAATTTTTTATCAGTCTCGAAACAAGGGTATGATCTACTGAACGGCGCCACTCGAGTTAAACGTCGTGCGCTATACACGAGCAAATGTGCAGTTACTTTTTTACGTAGCCGTCGAAAAACCAGACGCCATTACCCGACAAGTGGCTGTGAAGGCAGGAGAAGCAAGGTTTAAAAAAAAAAGGAAAAAAGAAAAAGGATTCTTGGGTATGAAGAGGCGATTCGAAATTTATGAACCCAAGAATAGCGCGTCTTTTCCTAAAGCTTTTCACTCTGACTCACCTGTCTTCGACACGAAAAGATCAATTTTTTAGCAAAAATGCTATGAATTTAATTTTTGCAAAAAGAATGTTTTGAATTTCAGAAATCTATTTAGAAATGCATTTTAATATTTTTGATTGTTTTCTTTTCCTATTCGGAAAATTTAATAATCTGAATGGATTGGCTTCAGAGTCACCCAAAAAACTTAGATCTGGGCACTACGATCTCTTTTTACTGAATTATATGCTTATATATAGTTATATGCTTTTTGGAAAAAGTCATCCTGGTACTAATTCATAAAATAAGGTTGCTGATAATTTTATATTTACAAATTTTATCTTCTGAAAAATGTTTTATAATTGTACATATTGTATACTATGATAATAATGTTTTTTAAAAATGTCATCCTGGTACTTATCAAAATATATGTACATTCTATATTGAAGTAGTACATTGAAGCCAATATTAAAAAAATACCTGAGAATGAAATTGATGAATTTATATCACATTTTATGGGTTTATCTAATGATTTTTTCAATAATGATGACCCAAAAACTTTGTTAGGAAAGGAACTGAATGAAGGTTTAATTGAAGCAAAGATTTTCTTAAAAAATCATCCTGAATTAATGATTGTTGGATATTCAAATTCAACATTGTAACAAACTTCACCAGAAGGTCCACGGAATAAATGTTAAAGGCAAAGAAAATTTGCCAACCTGTGAAATTTGTATTCAAGGTAAGAAAGCACAGTCACCGTTCCTGAAGGAAGCATCGCGAAGTTCGCAAGTTTTTGAATTAATACATACAGATATTTGTGCTCCAATGCGAGTAGAATCATTGAATGCTTCCACATATTTTGCAACTTTCATTGATGATAAAACAAGATTTTGTGAAGTTGTTTTTCTAAAACACAAATGTAAAATCTTTGAAAAATTTAAAGAATTTAAGAACAAAGTAGAAAATCAAACTGAAAGGAACGCCAAGATCGTTAGATCAAATAACACAAAAGAATATAGTTTAAGAAACTAGAAGACTTTTTAAAGGAAGAAGGTATTCAGCATCAATTCGCAGTTAAATATACACCTTTTTACGTTTCGCGCTTTATTTGTTATTATAGTTTATACTTATTTCTTTTATGTAAAAGTTAGGTATATTGTCAAATATTTTATCTGAGACTATAAATTGGTGAAATATATAAAATTGGTATTTGCGTTTTCTGAAGGCGGAAGGCTCAAAGTCCTGCGACTCCAATACGTTTGAGGTTTTGATTCTTTGACAAATCTCAGTCTTACAATCATCAATTGTAAGCCAGAGAATCAGTGCTGTTACCCATCATTAAAAAATTGAAGCCAGGGACCCTTGAGGCCAGGGAGTCCTCGAGACTACTCCCAAGAAACAAGAGTGTAGTGCGTGAATTACATTGACTGGAAATTTTCTAAGAAATTATCGTCATTCACAACCAACTTACAAGCCCTAGGTGGGACGAGTCTCACCAGAGGAATGAATGCTACTTGATAATTTACTAAATTTCCCGGATTGGGAAAGGATGCTAACAAGCCAAGGGTTTATCGAGATTAACCCTAAGAGAGCTTCGCATCTTTTCCGAATGCAGAGGAGAAAATTTCGATTTGAAATGAAAGACATTTAAATTAGAAAAGAATTTAAAACTTTAAATTTAAAAAAGAAAATGGCAACAAGCACAGCAAGCTGCAGCTTTGCTTGAGCTAATCAAAAGAAAACCCACTCTACTTACGCGTACTTATCCCAACCATCATTAAGTCTTTGAAAACACACACACTAAACTAACACGACACTATGAGACGGCTATCCTCAGGAACGGAATATCTGAGCTGCTACTCACTAGGAGCCACGGGCGCGAGTGAAGAAACGAACGGAAACTGTCTGCCGGTCGACTGCCTCTCCGTGCAGGCCGAGAGGGACTGCCTCTCCGTGCAGGCCGAGAGGGCTGTCCGTGATTGGCTGGGAGTCCCCACTCAATGCTATGCGAACGGGTCTTCGTTCCTTTCGCTTTGTGCGGACGTTCGCCGCGCGAGATAGCTTACTAGAGTGCACTGATTTTACTGTATACTTACGATACTTTATACATTATTTCGTAATGTATATGGTATTTGCTTTCATAAGCAATAGGATAAACCTATACGTTACAACCTGAACAAAACATAGTAGCTGAACGCTGTAATAGGACCCTCGTAGAAATGGCTCGATGTATGCTTCTCAGATCAGGATTTTCCAAGAAATTGAGGGCAAAAGCTATTCTAACTACAGCATACATTAGAAACAGATGTCCATCTCGAAGTCTCAATGGTGAAATTCCTTATTACACTTGGACTGCGAAAATACCTACTGTAAAATACTTCCAAACTACAGTACAGAAGATAAATTCTCATTGATGATGAAATTTTGCTGTGATCAATCAAGAAAATATTTGAAGTCAAAAATTCAAGCACTGCTCAAGACGAAAAATCTAGGAATGAAATTGAAGTAATTATTGATCGACAGCAAGAAAATCAAAGAAATGAGAACGAGAAAAGAGAAATGTTAAAGATTCCATATCGTAACCTAGTTAGTTCATTAATGTATTTGGCCACTTCTACACGACCACACATAGTTCATGATATAAGTTTACTAAGTAAGTCAATTCAACGAGAACTACAGCTAAGAGCACTGAAAAGCAGGAAAACGAGTATTACGCTATTTAAAGTACACCAAAGATCTCTTCTTGGATTTTCTGACGCTGATTGGGGAGGGAATATTGATGACAGAAGATCATACACAAGATATGCTTTCCAATATGCAAATTGTCCTATTAGTTGGGTCTGAAGAAAACAGAAAACAGTTGCAATGTCTACGGCCGAAGCGGAATATATGGCGTTATCCGAAGCTGCAAGAGAAGCTATTCATCTTCGAAGATTTTTTTTCAGAAGTAACTAGAAAGTTACAGCCAACGAAATTATTTAGTGATAACCAGAGTGCTGTAAAATGACAAAGAATCCCGTCTTTCATGAACGAACCAAACATATAGTAATCCGTCATCATTTTGTGCGATAAACTGTTAAAAGAGGGGATATTGAAATAAATTATTTAACAACTGAAGACATGCCAGCCGATGTACTGAAAAAAGGATGATCTACTCAAAAACATATTAATTGTTTAAGAAATCTTGGTCTAATATATTAATTGGTAACAAGTTTATTTAAAGGGGAGTGTTGGATATCTAAATTCAACATTGTAACAAACTTCAGACTTTAGAAGACTGTTTCTCGTTTATCACTTTCGCATTTATAAGGTGAATTATCCAATAAGTCTCGCAGAGATATTCTTAGTTAATTAAAAAAAAACTGATCCTATTCGTTAAAAAATAGACAAACTCCGAATTTTGTTATGAAAATCGTTTAAATAATTAATAATTCGTGTAAATTTGCAAAGTACCATATCAGACAGTCAATGGAAAAACATTCTTAGTTGATTCCATTTAAAAAAATTAAGCCTATTCGCTGACAATAGCCACTCTGAATTTCTATACAAAAATTGTTTAAATGAATCATCATTCTTGGGAATTTGCAAAGCACCATAGAAAAGATTCATCGGAAAGTCATTCTTAGTTAATTCTGTAAAAAAATAAAGCCTATTAGTTGAAAAACAAAAATCATAAAAAAATCTTATTGATTCCCTGAAAAAATTGAGCCTGTTCGTTGATAAATAGCCAAACTATGAATTTGTTGGTAGATTTAATGCTTTCACGATGATTCATTATGATGGATTAAAAAGAGGTGTTTCGGGTTTCAATCGTGTGAAAAAGTACGAATATTGCCGACGTTTCGTAAACATTGCAGTAGCCTTCTTCAGGTTATGTTCTTCTTATATATTCTCTCTACGATGCCTATGATTGGCCAGAGCGCTCCACCGTGGGGACTGGTCGAACTTGATTGGCCAATCAAGTCTTTTTTGAAAAACCCGGGAGGACGGGAAGCCAAATCGGATTGGTATTACACCGATTGTCCCTATTGATGTTATTAGGGGTTTTCAAGATTTCGACTGCTTCTATATTTTTTCTTAGAAAAATATTGTATCTTTTTGCGATGACAGTAGTTTTGTCAAATAAAATGCTATTTTCTGTTTCGATATGATGCTCGGTTAGTGCTGATATCGTGAAATGTTTCAGCATGACTTTACTCTCATGATCCTTTGCACGTTGTCTCACCGCTCTCCCGGTTTCTCCAATATAGACTTTGCCACAAGAGCAAGGGATTTTATATACTCCCGGATCAGTGAGAGTTGCCTTTTTATCTTTAGGGTTGTTTAGAAGTTGTCCTATTCTCACAAGTGGTTTAAATATGGTTTGGTGTTGTGTTTGTTGAGAAATCTTCCTTTTTTTTTTCTGTGATACCTTGGATGTAGGGTAGGATGGTGGTAGTTTTTCTCTGTCTTTCTTTATCAGGTTGTGTTGACTTGTTTTTTTTTAGTGTATTTTCTTATTGCTTTATAAATTTATTTGTTTATGTGTTCGTTCTGTATTAGGATTTTTTTAACGTTTTGCAATTCCTTTTGTAAGTAATCTTTATTTTTTACGGAGACAGCTCTGTATACAAGGGTGTTGATGATCGATTGCTTCTGTGATGGGCGGTGATGGGAGGAGGCATGTGGGTATCTGTTTGTATGTGTTATCAGATTTTTTTTAACTCGATTCACAAAAGTGTAATCGATTGACGAAATCGGAAAACTGGTGTTTTTCATCTAGTGCATGTGTCCAGATGACAAAAGTGTCGTCAACGTAACGGCCCCAAAATCACGTTTTAGCTTGGATTGGTTAAAGATTTTAGTTTCTAGATGTTCCATAAAGATGTTGGCCATTACTTGATTGACCAATCAAGTTCGACCAGTCCCCACGGTGGGCGCTCTGGCCAATCACATGCATCGTAGAGAGTGATTGGAATATTATCCATACTGTGAAATTTTCTTCGACCGTTGTTATCAATAAAAAAGTCAATTCATATATGAATGTGTTATTTTGGTCATACGGTCCATTAAAATTAATAGTGGATTCAGTTGTCAAGAATCATGCTTTATTCGTCAATTTCATTAAAAACCAACGTACGTTTCGACCTTGTTGCAGGCCTTCTTCAAGGTAATATATAACATTTGTTTGTTTGATGTTGAATATGTGCTGGAATCAGAGCTTCTTTCCTACATCTGATTAAAAAAGTGCGTTGCTCCTTAAGATTAACTAAAGTTCTATTAGTACGTATCCAATTTCCTATAAGTTGTCTCGGAGCATCACCAAACTTTCTTTGTATGTAGTTTAAATAACCCATGATGTCGCAGAACGTGATTGACCTTGATTTAATTATCTATGTTCAGTGATTGGAATATTATCACACTGTGAAATTTTCTTCGACCGTTGTTATCAATAAAGAAGTCAATTCATATATGAATGTGTTATTTTGGTCATACGGTCCATTAAAATTAATAGTGGATTGAGTTGTCAAGAATCATGCTTTATTCGTCAAAGGTCGAAACGTACGTTGGTTTTTAATGAAATTGACGAATGAAGCATGATTCTTGACAACTGAATCAACTATTAATTTTAATGGACCGTATGACCAAAATAACATATTCATGTATGAATTGACTTCTTTAGTGGTATTTATTTATAGTTAAAAATTGTTGTTGAAATATCAACTATTATATCTTTTTAGGTTGAAAATTCAACTCCTTGGTTGAAAGTTCAACTACTATCTTAAAATTTCTTTTCTTGGTTTAAAAGTAATTCTTCAAACTAAAAATTTAAGTATTCCATTGAAAATTAACTTTCTGTTCCAATTTTATATCTTCGGATTGATAACTCCACTGTTCAGTATAGAAAATTGATTATTTTGTCTTGAAAATTCATCTGTTTTGTAGAAGATTCGTCTTTTTTATTAAATTTTTTACAAAAAATTGAACTATTCTATTTTTTGTTGAAAATTGATCATGTTAGTGTAAAAATTCAACT
This sequence comes from Andricus grossulariae, assembly GCA_011634705.1. Taxonomy (NCBI): domain Eukaryota; kingdom Metazoa; phylum Arthropoda; class Insecta; order Hymenoptera; family Cynipidae; genus Andricus; species Andricus grossulariae. Next base: position 11,157 of record JAABKJ010007600.1, read on the forward strand.
ATTTAGTTCAAAATTTATGCAATTTTTTGAAAATTCATATTTTTGGTAAATATAATCTTCTTGTATAAAAATGCAACTATTTGGTTAGAAGTGTGTACCTATGTTTTGTTGAAAATTTGTCTGTTTTGGTAGAAAATTCATCTTTCTGGTTGAAAATGTAATTATTTCATTGACAATTCAACTATTTTGTAGAAATTTGGTATTTTTAGCTTGGAAATTCCACCATTTTGTTACAAATTTATTTCTTTTGTTGAGAAATCGTCTCTTATAGTAGAAAATTAATTATCTTTGTTGAGAATTCATCTATTTTGACTTGAAAATTCTATACTTCAAATGATTTTTTTTTTCATTGACTGAAAAATCTTTCTTTGTTGAGGATTGATGTATTTTGTAAAAAATGTATCTTTTTCGGATGAATGAATGTATATATATATATATATAAAATTAAAAACTGAAGGTTAACAACCACCGCAGGGTCCCACTGGGAGCAACTGTCATCTA
>JAABKJ010007601.1:0-11657 GCA_011634705.1 Andricus grossulariae
TCTGGGCATTCTGCCATTTACTTTACCTTTATACACCTGTTTGGTCAACCGTTCATCTTTCATTCTTTCAAGATGTCAATTCAAAGAAATTCCGAATTGGAACAAGGAATGTTCAAAAATCTGACGAATTCTGAATTGGAGCAGGGATTTTTTCGATAAACTCCCTTATTATAAATCAAAATTAAAATTTTTGTCAAATTTCCTGTTCCATGTGAAAAATTACCTGTTCCAAGACAATTTTATAATTCTTTACGAAATTCCCTGTTCCGAAGTCGAAATTATATTTCTTTACGGGATTTTATTTTATATTTAATTTATTTACTCCCAGTCCAAACTCAGAATTATAATTCTTTCAGAAAATTCCCTATACCAACTCAAAATTAAATCAATTTCCAAAACTACCTGTTTCAAGTCAAAATTATATTTATTTACAAAATTGTCTATTATAATTCATAAATATAGAAATTATCTTTTTCCAAAATTTAGAAGTTTCAAATTATGACAAATTCTAACATAGAAAAGGGATTTTTTTAATTCCCTTATTCTAATTCTTTTCAAAAAAATTTTATTATTATTATTATTATAGTTGAAAATTATAATTCTTCATGCTAACTTCTTTTCCTAAAGTAAACATTATAATTCTTAACCAAATTCCCTGTTCCAAAGTAAAAAATTTTAATTCTTGGCGGAAATTACCTATCCTAAAACCAAAATTATATTTCTTTACTTTAATTCCCTATGCTAACCTTAAAATTATAATTCTTTACTGAAATTCCTTGTCCTAGAATAAAAATTATAATTGTTTGTGGAAATCCCCTGCCCTAAATTAAAAAATATATTTATTTTCTGAAATATAAATCTTTTAAAAAAGTCCCTGTCTAAAAGTTAAAATTATAATTATTTACGGAAATTCTCTGCCCTAATTACCAAAATTATATTTCTTTACTGAAATTCCCTGTCCGAAACTCAAAATTATAATTCTTTACGAGAATTCCGCGTCCCAAAGTCAAAATTGTAATTCTTTGCGGAAATTGCCGGTCTCAAACTCAAAATTATAATTATTTATTAAAATTCCCCATCCCAAAGTAAAAAATATAATTCTTCACGGCAACTCCCTGTCCTAAATTAAAAATTATAATTCTTAACGAAATTCCCTGTCCCAAAGTCAAAATTTTAATTCTTAGTGAATATTCCCTGTCTCAAAGCCAAAATTATAATTCTTTACGAAATTCACTGTTCAAAAGTAACAAATTTAATCATTTAAGAGGGAATTCCCTGTCCCAATTATCAAAATTGTATTTACTGAAATTCCCTGACCCAACCTTAAATTTATAATTCTTTACTAAAATGCCCTGTCCCAAAGTAAACATTATAATTCTTCACGGAAATTCCCTGTCCTAAACTAAAAATTATGTTTCTTTTCTAAAATTCCATCTCGCAACTTATAATAATAATTCGCAGAAATTCCAATCCACAATCAAAGTGTAGAGCTCATCTTGGAAGACAAGACTAAGAATGTCAAGGTCTTCTTCACAATGAACCAATACTTGATTACGAGATAATTTACAATGCTGTATACAAAAACTTATTAAACTAGTACAATAAAACAGTTTTGAAAGAATTTTATCCAGTAGGTATACCTCTTTATGTACTTCAAAATAGATCTACAATGGGTTATAGTTTCTTTTCGCCGAACGCACAAGTAGTACAGGGAAAGTTTCGCGTAGGAGTGGTTGCGAATATTATCCTTTCAAGTGAGACGAGAATTTTCCAGGATATATTTATATTGATGCATTGAAACTGGCACAGTTACGTAAGTGTATTATGAAATGAGAAAATGTAATTAATTAAAAATCGTCTTCCTTAAAGCTTTATTGAGTCTCTTATGTGATAAAGGAAAATTACAATTGAATGTATTTCTTGAAATATAATCAAAGAGAACAAACTGCAATATTTAAAAAAGATCATGTAAACAATAGATATAAATTCATGTCTTTATGGATCATTCACCGAGATTTTACCATTCACCTGCATCCATCGACGAAATAATTTTCCGCGTCGGTGCAAGATGGAATGCAAGCTCGACTGAACATCTAACGAGACTGGCACGATCGAGCATAAACTATTTTCTAGTTCCGAATTGCGGCATATATTTTCGATTTTTTAAGATTTAAGTGGAAAACTCAATTAAATTCCAATTTTTTTAAACTCTATAATTGTGTTACGAAGGTACATAAAAGTAATTTTAATCTACATAATTTTATGCATCCTAAAGTAACTAGAAATCGAATTATCCTAGATGACCTAGATACAAGCACACAAGGGAACTCGGTAATTTGATTATGCGTTGAGTGACAGGTAATAAAAAAAATTATCCCTCATCAGTTGCAATTATAAATTCCCTTTGACTGGATAGAAACGAGAAAAGTATACCTATCTTAAATATTAACACCTTCTACATACCAGGGTTTGTTTTCAAATCCTTCCAGCAGCGAAAAAAGACAGCCATATGACGCAAAGGGTTAACTTGCGCCTTCTAAGGCTCAGGTATGCAATTGATACTAATCACCAAATCTTTATAAATGATTACAAATGTCATTCACCTTTGGTGGTTCATAATAGCCGAGATAATAGCACGGATGGATTGGCAAACCAAAAGGCTGCTACCCTGACTCGCTGAAAGCAAACCAGGTTGACAGATTGTGTTTTGACATAACCATAACAAGGAGCAGGTAGGCAAGCGACACCAACTCAAGTAGTATTTCCTGTTGACTTCACTTCCTGCGTTAGATTTAGAGTTTGAAGTTGAATGCCGAATTGTATAGTAAATGTTATCATTCCTGCATTGCAAATTATCTAAAGAGTCAACCTCAAAAACTGATCTGGAATAACGTCCAAGCGATACAAAGGTAATGACGAGATTTCAACCGCGACCTAAGACCTTACATTATATTAGTCATGACTCAGGGTAGAATCTCAGGTAAGTTTGAAGTTGTTTCACCATCGCTTGGCCGTATTTCGATCCAGGTAAAGGCTGAGACAAGAGCTGTATCATTGTCCAGCGAGAGCCAGATGGCCGTAAGTCCCAGTTTACACAAAACGAAGGAAAATTCCAGGTATACGACGAGCAGAGCTGCCTGAAGTTTTAAGCAGAGAATTTTCTTCGCGTCAGCCCTCGCGTCAGCCTTCCTCTCTATATTATCGAGCCCGAGACGGAGAAATCGTTTCTAGAGTAAACTACAATATTTAAAGAATAGGTAAAACTGTATTTTAATTTCTGACAATGAAGAAAAAGCTTGCCTGTACCTCTGAAGCACAAATCAATGGTGAAGAAAAGCAGAATTTTTTCTATATACGCGTATTTTTTCCCCCCCTTTCCTCATTAAATCTCCACTCGACGCCATCGTTTGCTCCCAACCTCTTCTTGTGCACTTATAATCCAGACTCGTACGACTCCTAGTCGAAAGACCGTGAATCGACATATACCTGCTACATAAGATCGAAAACTTACGAGACTGAAGTCATCCTCCACTCGAACTCCATGTACTTATAAGCTACATGAATCTGTACTCTGGAAGATGCACCTTCTTGAGTACTATCAATGTTACAAATTGAATACGAGATAATTATAGGTTCAAGCAAAATAATTGGTGCATCTCATTCAAACCCCACTTGTTCGTATTTCTTGATATAATTTCTAATTTCTATAATATAAAACATTCACAGAAACCCTTTTCGGAGAAGCGTATGACTACTGAGATAAGAAACTCAGAGACCTCTTCCAAGGAATTTACTCAACAATGAGTCAGGTTGCCTACTTCTAGTTCTAGTGCGAGCAAACCCGAAACGAGTACCTGAACAGAAGCAAACAGACGACCCAGATTTTTCTATCGGTCTTCATAGGGCTCTTTCTATCTCGGACTGCATAGAAAATTTAAAATAAAACATCAAGAACTTCCTCTCATTATTAATAGAGATTTTCCATTTCTAAAGTCATTTTGGCATCAAGAAAACATGGTCAAATCTAAATTTTCCAATAAAAACAATCCCTTTTTTCCAAACGCGAAAGCTTACAATTTGAAATTTTGTCAAGACAATGATTTTCTAACTTCATATATCATTTTATAATGAAAAAAGTTTCTAAATGCATAGAGCTCTTAGACGACAGGCATGCAATACTATTTTGACTTTAAATCGAGTAATAATATAATTATTATCATGATAAACAAAGTGTTTTAAGATTTCATCTGTTATTAAACATTAAAAAAGATATGGCTCATTATAATCTCTAATACATATAATTTTGATCTACTTATGCATCCGAGATGGAGAAGTAGGACTCACAATCACAAGTAGTCTCACAATCAGAATTAAAAAGACATCTTACCTGAAACAAAAGGAAAGAATATATGTTATTTAAGAAGCATAGGAACCAACTTGCAAAATTACTATGAAATAATTTTAAAAAAAAAACAAGTTTTTAAATTTTTAATTCAACAATTTTTATTTAAAGAACTTTTGATTGGAAACATCCGGATTAGAACCTATTCGTATCCATACAATTATTTGAAATTGAAAATATATAATATAACAATATATTATTATATAACAATATATTATTATATAACAATATATTATTATATTTTTTATATTATTATATATTATTATAGTTATAGCCTTCTAGTTAGTTACGAAGTGTTTTTACAACAATGCAAGTAAATTAACAACAACAGAAAGTACATTTTTTTAAACACTTTAGGTTTAGATTATCCTCTCCTAGCTTCAGCCAACATTTTTCTGCTTTTAGATCATCAACACGAAATTCTTAAAAACATGTTGCATTTATTTTATAAATGCCTTATTTAACACTTATTTTACGTTTTACAACGTATTTTGCCTATATTAATCTTCATCAAGGTGCATAAATGTTTAAACAATTAGCTGCGAATAAGATTGAAAGACGGTATGTTTGGGACAGTAGTACACTTTGGACAAAGTAAATTTGAAAATATTGAATCAAGAATTACCTTTTTCTCTTGGTTAAACACGTTTCTTTAGACTCTAAAGAAATATGTTTAAACTTAATATGTTTAAATCAATTTTATCCAAAACTTTACTGAAATTACAAAAAAAATGCATTTAAATATAAATGATACAAATTTTGATGTTACCCAAGTAAAAAAAATGACAAGCTGTAAACATCAATTTTTTAGAATTTACGAGTAAAAACCTATTCAAAAATGTTCAGCCTTTACTAAAAAAAAGTTTAATTTCTCATTTTAGGAACTTCATCTGTTTTAAGTTTAGCGTACCAGAAGTTTTGAACGATCAACTGAATTAAATCTTTTATTCTACTAGAAGTTGCTAAATAAAAAGAAGATTTATGAGTCATTTTAAATAAGGATCTGATAATTTGGTAATACTGGAGCGTACATTAATTACGTAAGAAGCAAAAGAACAAATACAAGAGAGATAAAAATATTATTTGAATTACTTTTTCGTCTCTAATTAGCGAATATATTATCTAAAAATAACATGATGTTAACTTACAAGGGACAATTTTTTAAATATTCTCAAAATTAGTTTTTAAAATTTGACAGTATACTTTCTAGAAAAAAAAAACAAAAACAATGAGTTCGTTAAGTCATTTAAAATGTTTCAGGTCATTTCCAGGTTCTCTACGAATTTTCACACAATTTCTACTTCAAGTTTTTAAGCTCCCTTTCGAAAATCCATATACGCTTCAAAGTTTTCCAGGTACTGTAGACAAAACATGGATCCGATGATGGTAACATAAATAAAAATAACAATAATATATTGAATTGATGACGTTAGTTGTTAAGCAATAACTCTGAGGATGAATAATAGAAGAATACATCTGAATATAAAAGATGTTTTATATTATAGGATTAAAACCTATTGAAGTAATAAAGCAATAAACATTTGTTTAAGCGATGACAAGTGCGTAATCTAAATTCTAAGCGTGGAGTGAATTTCTTTGAGCCTTGGAGGAAACCACAAATTAAATTTTTCCATGGTTGTGGTTGCCAGGGCGAGGGTGATGGTGGTTAGAAACTAATGTCTCATCCGGACGCGTTACGTACGACCTTCTAGTATTGGGGCGACAGATTTGCCGCGGCCGGTTCGGGCGGCGTAGGCCGTAGACTACCAAGAATTCCCTGGGACCATTAATCTGGCCTCTGTGACACTCGGGGCCCCTCTCAACCCGCTTCCCAGGCCTTCTGGGCCCCATCAGGCCCCACCTCAAGCCGCTGACTGCCCTCTTCTCCTCTCCTGCACAGGTAGATATATTCCGACCTAACCTGATCCAAAGGAAGCCAACGGCATTGTCCGAAGACGGTAATAGACCCACCTTTAAGTGGCATCTCCACCGACAGAGGTATTACCTAGTTATGTTAGTCGCCAAGAAGACGCTGAGAGAGAGAGAAGAGAGTTGCCCAGAGCGAGTCATAAGAAAAAGACAGAAGCTTACAAAACGCCACAAGAGCTCGACAAATCGTTGTGATTTCAGCCAGTTACGCTGATTTTTTTCTGCCCACCTGCTTGGCTCGAGCCATCCTTGGTAGTTTGCAATAGAATGCGAGAATGCTTCCTCTGAGGATGATGGATGCGGTATCGGGGGCTCTTCCAACCCGATAGCACGCGATCTTCCAGAAGGTGCTCTTATGATGAAAGACTAGATGAGAAATCATTGGAGCGTCAGGTGTAAATGATCATCAGCAACTAAGACATGTCTTGTGAAAGAACTTTAGTCCATTTTGAGAACTCCTTGCGCTTCTTGATTTTGTGTAAGCAAGTTTGACAGCTGATGACTTATTACCGAAACTAGCTGTTTAGGCTCTGAGCAAAATGATTAATCCGGCAATAATGATTTGGATTGAATATAGATGGTAGTTTCTCTCGTCAGAGTCAATTACGGCCTGCCTATAAGTCTTGCCTATTCAGTTTTCTAGTTTATGGTTAGAGTTTGGAAAGATTCTAGTTTTAAAGTTGGAAGTCTGATGAAGAATTTTCCTCTGAATTTTCAGGGATGTCCAGCCCTCCATGGGAAAATAACGTTACCACAGTTTCTCTTTCAAAGGGGGTAGGATGTTTTCAAGGATCGTGGTCAGAGGCGAACGTATACGCACTTAGGCATCGCATATACTCAGCACATACACAATAAACATATGCCGGTGTACGTTGGTTACTAGTCGCAGAGTTAAGTTCTCAGCCTCCTCAACATGAACCTCCCGTTCTTTGTTTCTCTCTCTTTCCTTATCTCTCCTACATTGCTTACTCCCTCGTGTACACACACTGGCTCTCTCTCTCTCTGTCCAATTGTACGTCTCTCTGAGGGGACAATACGAGTGCGAGAGAGTTGGAACCAGTTGGAACAGAGTCGGAAAGCTCAAGGCACGGTCGTGGCTCGAGGTTAGGCTCCAAGTTCGCTTCTTCCTTTTCTTTATCTCCTTTTACCTCCTCCTTGGGCAAGAAGGAACGCATGAACATGTATACGTATGAAGGGAACGGAACGAAGGAACGAACGGTGAGTAAATGCTCTCTCTGGGGGTCAATGTACAGGCGCACGGCGTGACCGAAATCACACACACAAGCTCGTTGCAACCCGCTCGACTGTGACTTCTCCTCATCTTTATTTGGCCTCTAATTGTTCCTCGTCGATGATAGCCGCATGCCCATCGACTCCTGGATGGATAGTCGTCGAATGTTTGAGTGATACTCGAGAACTGTACGGCGTTGTGCCATCCGCTCCAACGTTTACTTGCCTTTTTCCATCATGTCGAAATTTGGATTGGATCTTGATAGGGTCCTGGCTAGTTTGTCCTTTCTCTAGTCGGGTTCTGTCAAGATAGTCGAGTCACAATCATACTGATCTCAGTAAACGACTAGCACCAGACTGAAACTTCTAGAATATTTATGTATACTGGCCAGAGCCCGATCAATGCTCGATCGTCGCATCAGAAGAAATCAAAAATTTAAAAATCCATACCAAAAGAGAGCGATTAGCTTATTGGAACAGCAGTTAATTGAAACGTATTGTTGTAAATTAACGAGGCATCTTCCAAGAGCTGTGTTAACTCGTTGTCATTAGTTTCCCTTAGAGTCTTAGAGAGATAGACACTTATGGTAGAGGGTATGATAGCACGAGTGTCGTTCGATAAGGTACGAGGAACCCCGTAGTGTCGATGTTAGTTTTAATTACGCGTCAATTAATTAACACAGTTTTTTAAACCCCTAGTCCCGCTCAAACATACCACGTGAGGCTATTAAAACCTCCGATGAAACCGCATCCCCTTCACTACCTTCGGTCATTCTTTTCCCTTCCAGTGAACCAACGTTACCTCGTTAGGCAATTAACAACGAATTAAGACTTTTTTAGTACAAGGCATTCAGCTAATACTTGTTCTCTATTAAAAGTTTCCAATAATCATACTCGCTCATCGATAAGTTCTTTTTTATTCTTGTTTCACATTTGTTGGAATGTTTTCCTAGCTTTTCAGAGTTTAAAAAAGATTATTATTTAATCATATGTTATCAGGATTATTTTACAGGTTTCTATAAATAACTTAAATCGAGGTGTCTAAAACTTATTTGTTATTATTGCAATGGTTGTGATTTGTGATAATTCGATTGATTCTTGCTATGATATACCACGCACACGACGTTAGTTGACTTCTGATCAATCGATTAATCTCGTTAAGACACTCATTAATCGGACTCTGCATACTATATCAATATCTATTTACTGGCACGCAAATCATTCAATCATTATTCTTCCATAAATTACAATTCATGTCATTATTTACGATGCAAAACGGGACAAATGGTATATCCAACGAGCTGATATCTATTGTTTTTAATTGGAGCCTTAGTTTTAGAACATTTAATCAACGCCTTAATACAATTTTACGGTACAATATAAAGACGAGTATTAAAAATTATTACCTTTAAAGGTGTGAACTACATGCACGCTTGTTACTATTATCAAAATGAATCATTTTTAAATTCGACTCCAACTTTGCTGTGTACTTTACTTTTGAAGTCATTACAAACTAGAAACTAGAATCAGCATATTTATTTACAGTGCTGAGATAAGCCTATCAAACTTCCCCTCTTAAGAATGTCATATCATTACTATTGTATGGTCGGATTCTGTTATACGTTGCCGAAAGGGTATTGCAAATTTCATTAATTAGAACACAAATGAGTACACGGTTGCCGAAAAACATAATTTCCTGGCCATTTTTTCATTTTCTCTGGTCAATAATATTTAAAGACTAGACTTCGAATCTTTTTTAATTTTTAATAAAAATTTTAAATTTTAAAGCGTATTATTCTTAAAGATTATTTATAGGCATACGTCTAGAACCTTTCACTTTTATATGTCCCTCAAATATATCTAAGTAATTTTAGTTACTTAAGTATTTCATGTAATCCAAACAAAGTAATATAGGCTTTAAAATGATGTCCCTTGATCTTGTAATTTCGACCGTTATACATAGCCTATTTAGAGAAGCAAGCTCGTGTACGTTCAAAAACTATTGAAAGTTAAAATTTAAGCAATGATAAAGGAGAGCAGAAGCCACCCAAACTATCGTGCGCTTTTGCTTTTCAAAATAATAGTATTCCGAAAAAAAAAAATAAACAACAGCGAACAAATATAGAAACGGCCGTGACTGTGCTTACCGAACAAACACGTATTTACAAATTCATATAGAATATATTTCTTCAGAACGGTCGCCCGTTATGAAAATTTACAAAAAATTAAAATTTATTAAATGTAATGTTGCTAATTTACAAATATCGAGTTACGTCACAGAAGAAAACTGTCATATTCTTGGTTACAAATTCAAATAATCACAATAGTAATTAGACTAAACGTTAGATTTTTTCAACGATACCTAATTTTCTTTGAGAATTTTATTTCTATTTCCAAATTTTTGTCCAGAGAAAGTCAAATGTTTTAAAATAAAAATGAGATCCGATAGATCGATTTGTTTCACATAATTAAATATTTTTGAATCATTAACAATTTATTTGAAGAAGGTAGTTTTCGTCTGTGCAATTAACTTATTAACGAGATAATTATATAATGTCATAATAAGATATACCTTTAAAAATCTTTTCTTCCAAATATTTTATCAACAATAAACAAATAATATAGATCTAACACTTATCTTTTAGTTTCGAAAATATTTCAATAATTTTTCATAATTTTTTTAAACAAAAGTAGAATTTTTTCTTCATATTCATAAACTTCACTGAATATATTCGGAAGCACTTAAAGTAGCCAGTATTCGTGTCTCTTGGTTCCGGTACAAGATTACGTATCGTCAGCAACAGGGTAGTCTACTTAAAAGATGAGTGTGGTACTCTCAAGGAGTGCTCTCTTAACTTTCGATAAATCAACTCCATTTGTCTGTTCACAAACGAGTAGTCAGTAGTCGATGATTTCTTTTTTCCTCTAATCGCCGAGGACTTCGAACGTCGTTTTTGCAGCTCAAATGCCCAGGGCAACAACAACAAAAATACCTCGATTGGATTGTCATCGTCTTTTACGATTAAAAAATGTACCGCGTTCAGATTGTTACGCGTTGTGACTGGTAATCTTAGAGAAAGGTAAAATATCCGGGTTGCCTGACACTAGATTTGAATCAAAATGCAAAATATTATCTCTTGATTCGTCGTGGGAAGTTGGGCACGAAGAAATTTACGCATACAATTATGCTTCATACAAATTTCCAAGTAGTACAAAAGCATAATATTTTTCTATTCTGATTAATTTTTGGAAGATGTTATTACCATTTAAGGATGTTAACGTCCGAATTTTTACATTTTTATTTAATACAAATTTCGATGTTAAACCGATTACTTTGGACAAATAATTTTTGAAGAACAAGAAAAAAATGGCCTCAGTCCGGATTTGAACCGGGAACGCTACTTTCATGAGTGGAGCATTAACCAATTACGCCACATTAGCCCCGTAAGAAAGGTAGCTATGAAGAACAAGAAAAGATCTGCTGGGGCCTTGGTGGCGTAATTGGTTAACGCTCCACTCATACAAATGGCGTTCCCGGTTCAAATCTGGGCTAAGGAAGATTTTTCTTGTTCTTCAAAAATTATTTGTCCGAAGTAATCGGTTTAACATCGAAATTTGAAATAATAAATATTTTTCAATAAAAAAAATAAATAAATTCTCAGCTATAGGAAGAGAAGATGTCCTCATACTTACGATCAAAAATGAATGAATTACATTGGTCTTAGATTTGATAATATTAGAATTTGTTAATCTACCGGGTATAAACAATTTTTTTTTTAATTAGTATGTTTGGGTTAGGTGTTATTTAATTCCCCACCGAGCTGAAGTGAAACGTGATGTGGTTCGCAGGTATTTTCGATTTGATTAAAAGCATAATTTCCAAAAGAACTCAATTTTCAGATGATAACGTCTCCAGTACTAGCAACCGCTTTCGCTCTTTAAAAATAAAATAAAAAACGATTAACAGAATTGCCCATTTTGCAAACGAACTAATTTGTAGAAGTTGAAAGTTGATTAGGGTGGTCCAAATTTATACATGTAAAAATTCGACTTTCGATTGTTGGTGATCGCCCCCCCCCCCCCCCAATACGTTCGT
>JAABKJ010007602.1:0-11657 GCA_011634705.1 Andricus grossulariae
ATGCATTTTTTCATGCAAGCTCTCGTGTTTCTATGGCTTCTTATGTCTCTTCGAATTAATGTCTCATTCACAGATTCGAACCATTCTTTCGGCGGTCTACCTCTGGGCATTCTGCCATTTACTTTACCTTCATACACCTGTTTGGTCAGTTGTTCATCTTTCATTCTTTCAAGATGTCCCAACCATCTTAACTGATTTCTTTCCCATATATCTACTAGTGTCTCCCCTGTACCACATTCTTTGAGGATTGCCTCGTTTTGGACCTTGTCCATCAGTGTTTTCCTGCATATTATGCGCCAAAGTTTCATGCTAATCGCGTTAATTTTACTCTAGTCCTTTTCTTGACATGTCCATGTCTCGCTACCGTATAGTACAATTGGTACAATCATGGTATTATATACAGTACTTTTAGATTTTTTTGATTTTTTTTTTATCTGTGAGAATGAACCCTGCTCTACCGATAACCTTCTTATTCTCATTTATGCGCCTATCTAACTCCCCATCTATTTTTCTGTCGCTAATGAATAGGCTACATAGATATACGTATTTGTCAACTTGCTCTTATGTCTCATCATTAAGGACAATGTTGCACATTGTTTTCTTACTTTATTCTTCAAACACCCTTGCCTTTGTTCTATTTAGGTTAATTTTGAGGCCCATGTTCTTCATGCTTGTATTAAGTTTATTCAACATTTTTTGAAAGTCCTCGATTGATTTTGCCATAACAATCTTGTCATCTGCGAAAGACAATCCATGCATCTTCACTGTTTCAAGATCTACACCTTCTTCGTCGAAGAGGGCCACTCTTAGACACTTATGCATAAATATGATGAATGGTCATGAGGACATAACGCATACTTGTTTTACGCCTTGCACAATATCAGAACAGTCAGTCAGTTTCCCATTTACCCTAACACTAGCTTTACTGCTTCCATATATTGTTTGTATTAATTCTAGGAGCCATTCATGTGCAGGTGTACTGGTGTACTGGTGTCAAGGAATCGATTAATACAAGCATTCCGAAGTAATTCATTTTTCCTCGGATTAAGTGACGTTTGTTCATCAGAGAATATAAGAACTAGAAATTTCGGCCAAAATCTTCCTTTTAAAAAGATGCTGATCAGCTTTATTATTTCTGTTGCAATATTCAAGTTGTTCTGGACGGAGTCAATTATCATGAAAAACGTCGCCGTTGGGCAATACGAACCACTCCACTGTTTTAAATTACTGATATCTTTCTCCATAGTTTCGTTTTCTACAAAAAAGTTCATACTTGGTTTGACATGTTTGATTTTTTGAAGGATTTTCTCGATTTTTTCTTTCTTTTGAAATCGGGTCTCAGTAATAATCAGCAACGTTTGATATGCAGAGAGATCTTGTTCCACGTACTTTGATGAACCTTCTAAACAAATTGGTATATTTATGACTACTTTGCAATCGATGAAATGATATATTGAAATAAGAGTATATGAAACAATTAGAAATTCACAAACATTTCAAAGATTGCAGAATTGCAACATTCACTTCTAATGCCTGTCTTATAACTAAAAAACTTTGCTCCGTTTTCTACTTTGCTTTGCTTAGCAACAAGCTTCATTACTAATTTTGCTGATGTGTTTGCGACAGTTTATTGCGTTAAAAGCATGGCTAATAGCAAAATACAGAATGAAATCTTACTTATGCTGTGAGAAATGCGTTTAGTAGTTGCAAGTGATTTGATTATCAGGGCTTGATGCTTGCAACAAATATAGGTTGACAAATTTTTATTGGAATAATATTCCAAATCCTCAACATGCATTCATTTCTAATGACGATATTCGTTAAATTTAATAAATGTACACTTCAAGAATAAAAGACGACCGAATTCTTCTGAGGGCCAATCATGTTCTTTCATTTAAACTTTTACTCAACAAGAATTTCAATTGTCTCCTTCTTGAATAAGCCGCAGATTAATGGCGTTTGTACGTGAATTTTCAATTCTTAAGAATCGTCTTCCTGCTTCTGACAATAAAACACTATAAAAAAATAAGTCACAGTATATTCAATCAAGCAGTACCATCTGCACCCAGCTTACATTCTTTTTTGCGACTGCATGAAGGAACAAAATTCTTTGTGTTGTGGAATAGAATCCAAAACTTCTTTACTATGCCCAGATTTTGAATGTCCGTATTCATCCAATCCTTATCACAGGCTCAGCTTTAAGTGTCGGACCTAATTTATGCGTACCTCAGGGTCCAGAGCATTACAGAAAGTACTTAAATTCGTGTTAATGCGTATAGAAAACTTACTTGATCAAAATCTACCTGGTTCTGCTTTTTTCTGTGAGAAAACTTTCAAAGTTCCTCATTCAATTACCAAATGCTTTAGAAATAAATCCTCGCCAACCTTCGCGATCATTGGCCGGATGAGAGCGATTCGAATTTGATTTTGAATCAACTGCTGGATGGGTAACTGAAGGTGTTGAATTCGATATTAAAATGTGGATGATAATGCACATCTGTAACTGACAGCTTGTAACGATTCATGTCCGTAAATGGACTGAAGTACTGCACCTTGGATGTATTTCCAACGATATCAAGAATACTAATGTTCAAAAATTGATCATGATGAAGAACGTCGTAGTTGAGGAAGCATAAGCTGTCAAATTCTTTGAATTACTGATTTATTTCTTGACTGTTTCATTTCGTATAAGAAAATTTATACTTGCTTTGCCACACTTGATTTCTAAGAAGTTTTCTCACTCTTTTCTTCTTTTAAAATAGATCTTCGCAAATGATCAGCATCGTTCGAAATGTAGACGAATTTTGTGCAACGTTTTTTTTAACCTTTGAACCAAATAAGTCGATGTATTTCTTCTTCGGAGTAGGAAAGTGGATACACTATAAGAAAAAAAAAATGATAAAATTTGTAAATATTTTTGACCTTTAAATATTCCAAGAATGGAGAGTCACAAAATTGCGCACACGCCTATCACTTTTGGTGTCTGTTTATCAACTGCAATTCGATTTTCTGTTTTTCTTTTGAATTCCCTGAGTAAGAACATCGGAAAATATCAATTTGTTATATAATATGTGGCTGACTGTTGGCAATTTCTCAACTTTATATCTTTATATTTGAGTTCTTGACATACATTCGCAATGTTAAGTTATATAAAATGAAATATTTTGTAAAAGTTTACGCGATCTTGTGAGATGAATTTTCTTGAAAATGTTTGATGTAGAATCTTCCATATTTTCTATTCCAATAATTTAGTTTCAATTTAAACGCTTTTGATTCAGCTTAGACGTGTTCCTTGATTTGATGAAATAAAAAATTTATATAACAATTTTTCATAGAAACTTAGGGCAAAATAAGCGTATTTTAATTGAAGCACGGGTCCATATCATGTCACATGCGGCAAGTCTCTCTGCGGCATGTCATATCTGCGGCATGTTACAATTGCGGCATCTCTACCTAGCGGCATCTCTCACTAGTGGAAAGGGATTCGACAAAAATTATTTCTATTGCCCATCACAGGGGTGCGATGTGAGATGCTGCAAAAATGTCAATTTAAATGAGAGGAATGCCATGAGGAAGAGTAGCCAACAGATTGACATGCCGCAGATGTGACATGCCGCAGAAGAGACTAGCTGCAGAGAGACTTGCCGCATGTGATGTGGTATGTCCCCCATATTGTACTGTAAACACAGTTTAAATTTTTTGAACTTACTTAAAATAATTCTTATCAGTACCGATAATACCTCTCTTATTACTTATCAGTTTCAAAACAAAATATGAAGGCACATCGAAAATATTTGGACTGCGCTCACCGAATTTCGCTAAAACTGGACATGGCCACTTTAAAATGTAAAAATCTTTCACTTATTCTTGATAAAGTTCTAATAAGTGTATGATTATTAATTTTTATTTATTTATAAGAGACATAAGAGATACGAATGTAATTATATATAATAAAGAAAGAATGCTATAAATCCATCTTCTTAGATGGCTTCAAGTGTAAATATGATTCTGGCCTTCCAATGGACCTTTGTGGAGCTGAGCGAGAAGTTGGCTGCAAGGTTATTTCGCTCCCGATACCTCAAGGTGGGGTGGGTGTCCTACCGAGTCCGTAAGAAGACGGAGATCATTAGGTTCTATCGCTTTCCCGTAGTTGGTGAATTAGTTCTTACCTCACTCCAATTGAAAAGTGGACAAAAAGTGAAAATTTTAGATTAAACTGCAACTACGTAGCATTATTTCAAGAGAATATTATCATAAATAATAATAATTCTTGCAAACATTTATATTTTTCATATTTGATTGATTATTGCCTCGTTATTACTTTATCTATCTTCTTCTATATTAATGCTAGATAGTTGCTGTTTTTCTGTAATTTTTAACTTTTGTCCTTTTACTTGGTGAGATAATTATCAATGCAAGTCAACAAACATAATTGTCTCGACAATTTATAATGGTTGACAACCACCTTCTCTTGGAGTAATGCTAGAAACTTGCGAGCCTTTCTGAAATTTGCATATTTTTTTTTAGTTTTTAGTTAGGGACAAGTCATACATATTATTAGTAATTAAAACAAGAAGGTTCTCTGTAACTAATTTGAAGATAATCTACATTCTATGTAATTCATATACAAAATTTAAAGAATATTTGACCAATATTTTTTGTTTCGGGAGAATATATCCACAAAAAAAAGAGCTTGTTTAAAAAATGATTCCCTCTATTGTTTATTTCCTATTCGTTTAATACTAAAAAGACAAAATAAAGATGAAAATTCAAGAATCAGCTGCAAATTTTTATCAAAATTTGAAGATAATATTATAAAAAATAATAATAAATTGTTAAAAAAATTATTTTTATTGACCTTAAATAATTATGAGCTCACTCTAACTGTAGAGTGGACAAAACGTAAATTTTTGCCGAAAAACGGCAGCTTTCCAGCATCATTCTGAAGGGTGATCAATTGCTTGAGCAGTTATTTCTGTTAAATTAAATTGATTATTGCCTTGCTCTAATTAAAAGTTGAAAATAAGTTGAAAAATTGGAAAAAATGTGACTTTCTCACTCTATTCTGAAAGAAATATGCTAAAATCAATGATAAATTGTTTAAACAATTTATGTGAGCATCTTTTCATCAGTAAAAGTTAGTATTTTATGAATTAAAAGCAAATTGTAATAAAAAAATCACAAAAGATCGTAATTAGCGCCAAAAACTAACAAAAACTAACTTACATTCTTCTGGGCGATTGCATGAAGAACGCAGTCCTCTGTGCCGGCTAATTGACTATGAAAGTCCTTTACTGTGTTCATATTTTGGACCTCTTTACTTATGAAACCAACTACCATAGGATTGACTTCAAGTCCCAGTCCTGAATTATTCCATTCAGCCAATGTCACAAGCTGCAGCTCTGAGACTGGTTGCAAGCTGATGCTGGTGAGCATTGCATAAATCTTTGAACAGTATACAAAACTCATAATGATCATATAGGCAAATAACACCCTTGTCTTCCAATTTGAAGGTTCTTGGGGAACAGTTGATCCCAATACCACCTGCATCGTAAAAGACGTATTTCAGTAATTACTGTAGTGTTTCAACGCCTACATCAGCAGCCAGAGCATTGCAGAAAACGCTGCAATTCGGGCTAGTGCATGTACGAAACTCAATTCATCAAAATGTACCTGATTCTGCATTTTTGACGTCAAAGCGTTAAAACATCCTAATCCAGTTAATAAATTCTCCATATACGAATATTCACTAGCCTTGCTCAATGTTGTACGAACGACAGCGATTTCCATTTTGTTGCAAATTAATTGTCGGAAGAAAGAAGCTATTTTCATCGTTATATTGAGACGTGCCTCAAACTTAACAATGAAGTTCACCTTTTTGCGAAAGCGTTTATCAAAAGTACATCACTTCCATGATAGTTAACTGAATAACCGGATGCATTGTATTCTATATAAACATTTGGGGGAATGTGCAAAACGTAGACTGCCAGCTGGTAACGATTCATATTTCGAAGTTTGTCTGGAAGTAGTGCTGTACCTGATGAGTATGTTTTTGTTAAACACATCTTCGGAAATGGATCGAAGTACAGCACCTTGGCTGTTTTTCAAACGATTTCAAGAATACTGACATCCAGGAATTGATTGTTTCAAGCATTTCCAAAAAATTTCTTTTTTACGGGAATCAGCGATCTTTGCGCATCAGATAATTAAAGAATTAACCAATTTGTTCGGGACCGCCTTTTTAGTTAGATACTGATTAGTTTGATTATTTTTGTTGCAATATTGAAGTTGTTCTGAACGGAATCGATTATCATAGAAAATGTCGTTGTTGGCGAACCATAAGGTATCAGCTGCTATAAATTATTGATATCTTACTCGATTGTTCTATCGCGCACAATAATGTGGATACTTGGTTTGATAGATTAGATTTGTCGAAGAATGGTCTCTACTTGTTCCTTCTTCTGACATAAATCCTCAACAATAATCAGCAGCGTTTGGTATGTCGAGGTATCTCCTTCTGCGTACTGTTCAAAACCTTTTAACCAATTTGGTTGATTTGTGTTTCCCTCGCAGTCAGGAAAGAGAAACATTGAAAGGTAAATAAACCAAGAAATGATTAAATTGCTAACTATTTTGGAGAGTCAAGAATTTTAACACTGCCTTCTCGTATCTGGTTTTCAACTGAGAAACTTTGATGTGTTGTTTGCTTTGCTCTGCTGAGCAACAAGCTCAATTATCAATTTTATCGACCTTATTGCGATAGCTAACTATGTTTGAAAGTATAGAAAGAAATCAATTACTTACTCCACTTGACTGAATCACGGCATTGTAGAAAGACAGAGAAAAACGCCATTGACTTTACAATTCAAGAAATCGATACTGAAGTTCTTATTAAAATCATAATGCCAACGTTGCTGAGGAAAGTAGAAGGTGTAAAGTTTCGTGCACAAATCCTTTGAAAATAAGTCACATTGATACTTTCTTTCTTTTGAACCGATTACAATTTTTTGTTTTTTATTGCGGCTTTTTTTCAGTTTTCAAATTGGTTTCTGAATTTCATAACTCCAGATTGTTATCTTCAGAGCTAATTCAAAAGTCATTAGTTTTGGAAATTTAGTGAATGCTTTGGAAATTTTTCAATTTGTTCATCTCATTCATCAGTTTTGAAAAAGATAAACTTATTTACATTCCACTGTCCTGAAATATCTTTTTTTTCGCATCACAGTGTTTGGGTAATGCTCCACGAAGAGGCCAGTTTAGGCTCTTTGCGTACTGGCTTTGATTAAACGATTTCAATCATTCTAAAATTTGGTAGGCTTATTCTCGTTTGTCAGGTTTATATGTACTTGTATCATAAGCGAAATATAGTATATATTCATTGTAAAAATTCTTTATGTTAGTCTAAATACCAAGAAAATATACTTTTCTCTGTTCCCCATATAAAACTGATCCAGTTTAGAAAAGTATTTCATAAATAATCTGAATATAATGAATATAGTCATCATTCCCTGTAAAAAGATTATCTTAAAAACTATGATTCTGCTATAGACGTTTTTAATCAAACATGTGCATACGCAAGTAACACCTTTTCGAAAATTTTTCTACAGATAAAGATTACTCTGAATTCAGGATCAATATATAATATTTTGTTTCTTCTGTATTAGATTGTAATCATAATCTTTGAAATTATTGAAAGCAAATTGCAAAAAAAAAACTATTTTTGAGCCTATTCATTTTTTGCACGAAATTCGTTTTAATTATGAAGGCTTTGGTCTTGATATCCAATCGGGAAAAAGACATATAAACATGTTTTTTCAGTCAGTACTTATAATCCCCGGTACGTTATATTACAATTTAAATTGTATCATGGATTGAAAAAAATTCCTCATCCAATTTTTTCCAGCCCTGTTACATTTCAAATATGTCAAAATGTATGGAGGTACACTTAAAAAACATCACATCTGACTACTTTATTACAAACAGGTATGCTGAAATAATTTACGAATGAATGTATATAAACTAATATGATGGGCCACCATATGTATTGTAAGGATTTAGAAAGATCAAAAATGTTTTAAAATTATAGTTAAGAAATATCCTCAAGAAAATTTCGACAATATTTGTATGAAATTCAGTTTATTATCATTGTATCTGAATAATTGGACCTATTATCGGAATAACTTACATAATGACCAAACAAGCACGATTCTGGTAAGAAGAAACTGTGTAACATAATTTTCAGGTTATCGAAGACTGCAACAGTGATTTATTCTCTGGTTGCTACTCAATCATTTTTTCTTAATCTTCGCAACAATTTCAATTCCAAGGATATTCCCAGGAACAAGAAATCTAACCAGAGCCTTAGTTAGAAGTAGTGGAAAAAGGTTGTTGTAACAGATAACAAAAACATATAGAGTTTCTTTGTTCATCTACGTAGGTGACACATTTGGCATAACGTCTATATTCCACTGTTTAAAGAGTTCAAACACCATCAGTCTTGAAAGAAAGCTATTCAAACGCTCAACATAAAAAGAACCTCCTTTTGGACAGAACTCTTTCTTTGCTGTTATAGACGGTTATTCTACTTTCACGATTAAACCAGTTCCATCAGCAACCTTGAATGGCGGATTAAACCAATTCGATTGTGTTTTTAACGTCACACTGCACCTTGGATGTGCTTGAACGATGTGAAGAATACTGATTTTCAGGAATTTATTATACGAACAGTTCGAAGCAACTTCTTCTCCATGGGATCCAGCGACTTTTCTGCATCAGAGAATTGAAGAACAAGACATTTTGGTCGAAAGCGACCTTTCAGCAAGATGCTGGTAAGTTTGATTATCTCAGTTGCAATGTTAGAGTTGTTTTGGACGGAATAGATCATTATGGAAAACGTCGTTGTTGGGGAAACGTAAGCCTTCAACTGCTTTATATTGCCGATGTCTTCCTCGATAGTTTCGTTGCGCACAAGAATGTCGATACTTGGTTTAAAAGATTTGTTTGGTCGAAGAATTGCCTCAACTTTTTCCTCCTTTCGGAATAGATCCTGCTTTATATTCAGCAGCATTTTGTATGGAGTGTTATCCTGTTCCACGTAATTTGTTAAACATTTTAACCAATTTGGTCGATTTATGTCTCTATTGCAGTAAAAAAAGCAATGCATCGAAAGGAAGGAAAAAAATGATGAAATTTATAAACGTTTCGTATGCTTGTAAATTGCAAGAAATTAGAGTCCAAAAATGCACAAACGCCTCACACTCCTCGTGGCTTTTTTTCAACTGCGATTCAGTGTCCCGTTCCTCCGGCTTCTATAAGCAAGTGCAGTCGAAAGATCCAGTTTGCTGGTATAATTTTGCTACAAATTTATTTGTGAACTGTTGTAAACCTAAATGACAATCTAAGAAACTTGTTAATACTGGATAAATTTTGAATATTTTAATCCTTAACATTCATTTGCATTTTTGAGTACTGGAAAATGTATAATTTTGTAAAAGTGTATGCGACGTCACACAAAAAAATAATTAGAGAGTGAATAAAGCATGAGGTGGGTTCCATTTTCTAGAAAAAATATATAGTGAAGTTAGCTGTATGTACATACTTAATTCATCTATAATCTGTCGATTAAAAGGTTGAAATTGAAATTCTGCCTAACTTTCGCATAATTGATTGGTGAAATATTGAAGTAAAAGTGAAGGAAAACGTGTAAATGAAAATACATAGTTGACTTCCTGGTGTTTTGACAATATATAGTACAACTTGGCGCGATTTCGTCGAGATATTAAAAATAAAAAATGGATCAGAAAGAAAACAGAAATTGATTTTCGACATATAAGCAAATACAATTTTTTCCAGTCAGATTTCTTTTTTCCTATCAAAGTTTGAAACTTAGTGAATTGGGAGCTTCAAGAATAATTGAATTCAATCCTAAAGCAGTTCAACATAAGACAATTCCAAACTTTTGTTCAAAATTTGAGTATATTCTTAAATAAGGATCTTGAAACTAAGTCATTAAAAATGTATTATTTTCAAATTTTGCATCACGTTCTAAAGCAGCGTTTATATCGAGGCAAGAGAATAACGCAAGTGGATAGGAACATTTGAATTCAGCACTTTGCATACTTTATTTTGAATGTAACGAAGTGCCGACCCCATAATTATGGTCCTTATACATTGGTCATTCTCATGTCATCATATATTATAATTCACATTCACAAAATGAAGATGTTGGACCATTTTATTTCATGCCCCGCATTCTATACCTTCTACTTTTTTCAGCAACATTTGCGTTGTATTTCTAATACGACCTTTAGTATCAGGTCCTAAAATTGTCATATCAATAACACTTTTCTGCTGAATATGGTTTGAATAATTAATAAGCAGTCGCGGATGATTTTCCAGGGGTGGTCCAGGAGAAATTAACCCCCAAACGGAGGCGCGACAACAGTGCCGAAAGGTGAATGACCCCTGGGTGACGTGCCTCAAATAGTGACTCTGGAATACCGGGCGACCTCTCAGACTATGTAGCCTTGACCTTGCATGCGGGGCTCTACAAGCATGGAGAAACCCTTTCTCTAACAAGGCCAGAAAAGGGGTTTTGTAAGAGAAGCGCCTACTCTACCGCAGACAAAACAGGCCAGCAACAGAGAAATAGAGTCGACACTGAGACCATCCGCGGGTAGGCATCCAATAGAGAAAGAGCGATGCTTCAGGATCCAAGGAAACATCAAAATCCAGGTTTCTTCAAAGCCGAAAGATCTGGCTGAAAAGGATGACGGGCTTTGTGAAGATTTTTCTGATGAATCCCAGCTCTGGATTATTAATTGTGGTGTGTATAATGCAGCGAGAGATTGGAGGAAGCAAACCGTAAGAAAAACTAACGGCAGATCATAAGACCAAAAGGTGAAGGCATCAACTCACCACAAGGATGGGCTGGCTAAGAATGTATGTGACTTGCATTCAGTGTGTGATTGACTACATAACACCTGGCAGAAATTTCACCACCAAGATTCGGCAGTTCGCGCGCGAACTGCGTTTCCGTTATCATATGCTTAACCAGTCGAAGCTGCTGATCATCAGGCAGCATATTGTTGACAGAATACGGGTACTATCTGACTTGAGGAGAAGTCTAGAGCGTAAGGAAAGGTGGGTCAGAGAAAACCAACACTTTTTCTCTGAACCATCTCCACTCTTACAAGATCCTCCAGTTACTGTCGATCATCCCCTCAGACCAGAGGAGGTCAATGCATTTTTGAGAGAAGTTTAAGAAGTCCAGCATCAGCTTAACGAAGGCTCAAAGAACATAAATAGCTTTGAGGAGCAGTGCGATGCCCCCATAATACTTGGAGAAGTATGCTCACCTATCACTACCGTAGAGGTGAAACAAGTATTAAGAGGCATGAAGATCTATTCTGCTCTGGGACAAGATGGTATCAAGAACTTCTTGTGGAAGGAGTTTCCTTTAATCTACCAGTATCTGGCCCGCATTTTCACCGAATACCTAAAGTAGGAAGAGCCTATTCCAGAGTGGTTGGTGGAAGGGCGCCCAGTACTCCTTCCAAAGATGGGCAATTCAGCTGTCCCGAAGAATTACAGGCCAATCACTTGTCTGAACACATTGTATAAGATCTTCACAGCTATCCTTAAGGATAGGATTGTTT
>JAABKJ010007603.1:0-11657 GCA_011634705.1 Andricus grossulariae
TTATTATATTATTATTATATATTATTCTTTATTTATTATTTTTATTTATAAATAGAATGCGTTTTTTTAGTTTAAAATTAAAAACAAATTTTTTATAGGAAATAAAAATAATTTTTTTTTTCAAAAGTACGTGATGATCGGACCTACGTCAGGCACAAGCAGTGTGCCAAATCGCGAAGTTACCGAAAATCCGATTCGAATCAAGAGAAAGGTTTTCGAAGATTTGGACATCGAGAGTTTCTGTGAAGATGTCTACCAGGGCGGGCGAAAACGGTACAAATAAATAAATAAAAAATTTGGAAAATTGATTAAAACAGAAAATTTTGCGAATGATAAATAATAATATTTAAAAAAATCATAAAATAAAAAAAAGAATCTAAACAATTAAAGAATGGTTGACTAATAAAATATGAAATATTAAATAAAATAAAAAAGATTTTAATCTCATGAACATAATATTTATTGAATTATTTATTTATTAATAACCCAATTTTTTAGTTCTTCAGATTCGGAAATTTTATAATTCGGACATTTTTTTATCGGCAATTTTATAGTGTCGGATATTTTATAATGTCGGGAATTATCTGTTTTTAGGAATTTTTTAAATTAGCTAATACTATAAAGTGTTGGGAATTTTAAATTATCGGGTAATTTATAATTGGGGGAATTTTATATTGCAAAAAATAACAAAATACTATTAAAAATGTGATAAGGATAATACAAAGATGAAAAAATAATAAGGATAAAAAAGAGCATAATTTAGAACATAATATTTATTATTAACCATTTTTGCAATAAAATCTTAATAATAAATATTGAAATTTAGATTACGATAAAGCATGTATTAAAATGAATTTTTTTATTTCAAATCTTTCAAATCTATTTTTGACCGAAAATTTTTTTTCTTAATCTTGTCTGATTTCAAATTTTTGTTAACAAATTTTCATCTCAGGTTCAAAAACTTTAGAGTTTAAGATTTATTATTCACTTTCCAGTGGCGATAATTGTACGGACATTTCAAAAGTTTACAAGGAATTTTTAACAGATTTCAATAATTTGAAGGAATTTCAAAGGATTTTAAAATATTTTAGGGTATTTTAAAATTTTTAGCGTTTTGTTATCAATTCCAAGGAATTTTTAATAGCTTTAAAAAGTTCCAAGGGATTTCAAAAGATTTCAAAGGAATTGAAATATTTTTAGATATTTTAAAATATTGCAAGGAATCTTTACTAGACTTTAGTAATTTCAAAGGATTTTAAAAGGGTTCAATTATTTTAGGGCATTTTTAGGATTTTAGGGTAAAAAAAAATTACAAGGAATTTTCAAGAGCATTAAAAAGATTTCGAAGGAATTGCAATATTTTTAGGTATATTAAAATATTCCAAGGAATCTTGACTAGATTTCAATAATTGCAAGGGATTTTAAATATATTAGGGCATTTTGAATATTTTAGGGTATTTTTAATAATTTCAAGGAATTTTCAAAAGCTTTGAAAAGTTTTAGGAAATTTCAAAAGATTTCAAAGAAATTGAATATTTTTAGGGTATTTTAAAAGATTTCGCGGAATATTTTTTAGATTTTAATATTTTGAAGGGATTTCAAAGGATTTTTAAATATTTCAGGGTATTTTTATTAATTCCAAGGAATTTTCAATAGCTTTAAAAAGTTCCAAGGGATTTCAAAAGATTTCAAAGGAATTGAAATATTTTAGGATATTTCAAAAGATTCCTAAGAATCTTCAATAGATTTCAATAATTTCATAGGATTTTAAAATATTTTAGGTTATTTTTATTAATTCCAAGGAATCTTCAATAGATTTAAATAATTTCAAAGAATTTTAAATATATTTGCACCATTTGAAGATTTTAGGGTACTTGTAATAATACCAAGGAATTTTCAAAAGTTTCAAGGGATTTCAAAAGATTTTAAAGGAATTTCAATATTTTAAGAAATTTTAAAAGATCTCGAGGAATCTTTACTAGATTTAAATATTTTTTTAGGATTTCAAAGAATTTAAAAATATTTTAGGGTATTTTTATTAATTCCAAGGAATTTTCAACAGCTTTAAAAAGTTTCGAAGGATTTCAAAAGATTTCAAAGGAATTGAAATATTTCAAAAGATTCCAAGGAATCTTCAATATATTGCACTAATTTCAAAGGATTGTAAATATATTTGGACCATTTGAAGATTTTAGGGTACTTGTAATAATTCCAAGGAATTTTCAAAAGCTTCAAAAAGTTTCAAGGGATTTCAAAAGATTTCAAACAAATTGAAATATTTTAGGGTATTTAAAAAGATTTCAAGGAATCTTTACTAGATTAAAATATTTTTTGAGGAATTTCAAAGGATATTTAAATATTTTAGGGCATTTTAATTAATTCCATGGAATTTTCAATAGCTTTAAGAAGTTCCAAGGGATTTCAAACGATTTCAAAAGAATTAAAATATTTTATGATATTTGAAAAGATTCCAAGGAAGCTTCAATAGATTTCAATAATTTCAAAGGATTTCAAATGTATATTTGGGCAGTTTGAAGATTTTAGGGTATTTGTAATAATTCCAAGGAATTTTTAAAAGCTTTGAAAGGTTTCGAAGGGATTTAAAAAGATTTCAAAGAAATTGAAACATTTTAGGATATTTTAAAAGATTCCAAGGAATCTTGACTAGATTTAAATATTTGTAAGGCATTTCAAAGGATTTTTAAATATTTTAGGGTATTTTTATTAATTCCAAGGAATTTTCAATAGCCTGAAAAATCTCCAAGGGATTTCAAAAAATTTCAAAGGAATTGAAATATTTTAGGATATTTAAAAAGATGCCAAGGAATCTTCAATAGAATTAAATAATTTCAAAGGATTTTTAAATATTTTAGGGTATTTTTATTAATTTCAGGGAATCTTCAATAGATGTCAATAATTTCAAAGGATTTCAATATACATTTGGGCAGTTTGAAGATTTCAAGGTATTTTGATTAATTCAAAGGAATTTTCAATCGCTATAAAAAGTTCGAAAGGATTTCAAAATATTTCAAAGGAATTGAAATATTTTAGGATATTTTAAAAGATTCCAAGGAATCTTCAATGGATTTTAATATTTTTAAGGCATTTCAAAGGATTTTTAAATATTTTAGGGTATTTTTATTAATTCCAATGAATTTTCAATAGCCTGAAAAATCTCCAAGGGATTTCAAAAGATTTCAAAGGAATTGAAATATTTGATGATATTTTAAAAGATGCCAAGGAATCTTCAATAGAATTCAATAATTTCAAAGGATTTTTAAATATTTTAGGGTATTTTTATTAATTTCAGGGAATCTTCAGTAGATGTCAATAATTTCAAAGGATTTCAATATTTATTAGGGCAGTTGGAAGATTTCAAGGTATTTTTATTAATTCCAAGGAATCTTCAATAGCTTTAAAAAGTTCTAAGGGATTTCAAAAGATTTCAAAGAAATTGAAACATTTTAGGGTATTTTAAAATATTTCGAGGAATCTTTACTAGATTTCAATAATTTCATAGGATTTTAAAATATTTTAGAGTATTTTTATTAATTCCGAGGAATTTTCAATAGCTTTAAAAATTTCCAAGGGATTTCAAAAGACTTCAAAGGAATTGAAATATTTAAAAAGAATCCAAGGAATCTTCAATAGATTTCAATAATTTCATACGATTTTAAAATATTTTAGGGTATTTTTATTAATTCCAAGGAATTTTCAATAGCTTCAAAAATTTCCAAGGGATTTCAAAAGACTTCAAAGGAATTGAAATATTTAAAAATATTTCAAGGAATCTTCAATGGATTTCAATAATTTCATACGATTTTAAAATATTTTAGGGTATTTTTATTAATTCCAAGGAACTTTCAATAGCTTTAAAAAGTTTCAAGGGATTCCAAAAGATTTCAAAGGAATTGCAATATTTTAGGGTATCTAAAAAGATTTCGAGGAATCTTTACTAGATTTAAATATTTTCAAGGGATTTCAAAGGATTTAACAATATTTTAGGGTATTTTTATTAATTCCGAGAATTTTCAAAAGCATTAAAAAGTTTCAAGGGATTTCAAAAGGTTCCAAAGGAATTAAAATATTTTGGGGTATTTTTATTAATTTCAAGGAATCTTCAATAGATTTCAATAATTTCAAAGGATTTTAAATATACATTTGGGCAATTTGAAAATTTCACGGTATTTGTAATAATTCCAAAGAATTTTCAAAAGCTTTGAAAGGTTTCAAGGGATTTCAAAAAATTTCAATGGAATTGAAATATTTTAGGGTATTCAAAAGATTTCAAGGAATCTTTACTAGATTTAAATATTTTTAAGGGATTTCAAAGGATTTTTCAATATTTCAGGGCATTTTAATTAATTCCAAGGAGTTTTCAATAGCTTTGAAAAAATCCAAGGGATTTCAAAATATTTCAAACGAATGAAAATATTTTGGGGTATTTTAAAAGATTCCAAGGAGTCTTCAATAGAATTCAATAATTTCAAAAGATTTTTAAATATTGCAGGGTATTTTTATTAATTCCAAGGAACCTTGAATGGATTTAAATAATTTCAAAGGATTTAAATATATTTGGACCATTTCAAGATTTTAGGGTATTTGTAATAATTCCAAGCAATTTTCAAAAGCTTTGAAAGGTTTCAAGGGATTTCAAAAGATTTCGAAGAAATTGAAATATTTTAGGGTATTTTAAAAGAATTCAAGGAATCTTTACTAGAGTTCAATATTTTGAAGGGATTTCAAAGGATTTTTAAATATTATAGGGTATTTTTATTTTTATTCCAAGGAATCTTGAATAGATTTCAATAATTTTAAAGGATTTTGAATATATATTTGGCAATTTGAAGATTTTAGGGTATTTTTATCAATTCCAAGGAATCTTCAATAGCTTTAAAAAGTTCCAAGGGATTTCAAAAGATTTCAAAGGAATAGAAATATTTTCGGGTATTTCAAAAGATTTCGAGGAATCTTTACTAGATTTAAATATTTTGAAGGGATTTAAAAGGATTTTTAAATATTTTAGGGTATTTTTATTAATTCCAAGGAATTTTCAATAGCTTTAAAAAGTTCCAAGGGACTTCAAAATATTTCAAGGGAATTGAAATATTTCAGGATATTTTAAAGATTCCAAGGAATCTTCTATAGAATTCAATAATTTCAAAAGATTTTTAAATATTTTAGGGTATTTTTAGTAATTCCAAGGAATCTTCAATAAATTTTAATAATTTCAAAGGATTTAAATATATTTGGACCATTTCAAGATTTTAGGGTATTTGTAATAATTCCAAGGAATTTTAAATAGCTTCAAAAAGTTCCAAGGGATTTCAAAAGATTTCAAAGAAATTGGAATATTTTTGGATATTGTTAAAAATTCCAAGGAATCTTCAATAGATTTCAATCTTTTCAAAGGATTTTAAATATATTAGGCAATTTTGAATATTTTAGGGTAGTTTGAATAATTCCAAGGAATTTTCAAAAGCTTTGAAAAGTTTCAGGGGATTTCAAAAGATTTCAAAGGAATTGAACATTTTTAGTGTATTTTGAAGATTTTGAGGTATTTTTAATAATTCCAAGAAATTTTCGAGATCTTAAAAAAGTTTCAAGAGATTTAAAAAGATTTAAAAGGAACTGCAATATTTTGGGGTATTTCAACAGATTTCGAGGAATCTCTACTAGATTTAAATATTTTGAAGGGATTTCAAAGGATTTTAAAATATTTTAGGGTATTTTTATTAATTGCAATGAATTTTCAATAGCTTTAAAAAGTTTCAAGGGATTTCAAAAGATTTGAAAGGAATGGAAGTATTTTTAGATATTTCAAAATATTCCAAGGAATCTTTACTATACTTCCATAATTTCGAAGAATTTTAAAGGGTTTCAGTCATTTTAGGGCTTTTAAAGGATTTTAGGGTATTTTTTCTTAATAATTACAAGGAATTTTTATGATCATTTAAAATATTTCGAAGGAATTGAAATATTTTAGGGTATATTAAAATATTCCAAGGAATCTTTACTAGATTTCAATAATTGCAAAGGATTTTAAATATATTAGGGCATTTTGAATATTTTGGGGTATTTTTATTAATTCCAAGGAATTTTCAATAGCCTTAAAAAGTTCCAAGGGATTTCAAAAGATTTCAAAGGAATTGAATATGTTTAGGGTATTTTAAAAGATTTCGCGTAATATTTGTTAGATTTAACTATTTTGAAGGGATTCTAAAGGATTTTAACATCTTTCAGGGTATTTTTATTAATTCCAAGAAATTTCCAATAGCTTCAACAAGGTCCATGGGATTTCAAAAGATTTCAAAGGAATTGAAATATTTTAGGATATTTTAAAAGATTCCTAAGAATCTTCAAGAGATTTCAATAATTTCATAGGATTTTTAAATATTTTAGGGTATTTTTATTAAGTCCAAGGAATTTTCAATAGCCTTAAAAAGTTCCAAGGGATTTCAAAAGATTTCAAAGGAATTGAAATATTTTAGGGTATTTTAAAAGATTTCGCGGAATATTTGTTAGATTTAAATATTTTGAAGGGATTTCAAAGGATTTTTAAATATTTCAGGGTATTTTTATTAATTGCAAGAAATTTCCAATAGCTTCAAAATGGTCCAAGGGATTTCAAAAAATTTCACAGGAATTGAAATATTTTAGGATATTTTAAAAGATTCCTAAGAATCTTCAATAGATTTCAATAATTTCAAAGGATTTTAAATATATTAGGGCATTTTGAATATTTTAGGGTATTTTAATAATTCCAAGGAATTTTCAAAAGCTTTGAAAAGTTTCAAGGGATTTCAAAAGATTTCAAAGGAATTGGACATTTGTAGGGAATTGGACAGATTTTAAGCTATTTTTAATAATTTCAAGGAATTTCCAAGATCTTAAAAATGTTTCAAGGGATTAAAAAATATTTCAAAGGAATTGAAAAGAATTCAGAAGAATTTGGTGAAATTCAAAAGATATTTACAATAATTCGATGAAATTTGAAAGAATCCCATAAAATTTAAAAGAATTCAAAAGAATTGGATGAAATTCCAAATAATTCCAAGTAATCTGATGAAATTTAAAAGAATTCCAAAAATGTTTTATCAAATTCAAAAGAATTCAAAATAATTCGATAAAATTTGAAACAATTCAAAACAATTTCATGAAATTTAAAAGAATTCAAAATAATTCGATGAAATTCGAAAAAATTCAAAAGAATTTGATGTAATTTAAAATAATTCAAAAGAATTTGGTGAAAATTAAAAGAATTTAAAATAATTCGATGGGATTTAAAAGAATTCAAAAGAATTTGATTAAATTCAAAAGAATTCAAAATAATTCGATGAAATTCAAAAGAATTTCGTGAAATTTTAAAGAATTCAAAAGAATTCGATGAAATTTTAAAGAATTCAAAAGAATTCGATGAAATTTAAAAGAATTCAAAAGAATTCGATGAAATTTAAATAAATTCAAAACAATGTTATGAGATTCAATAGAATTTAAAAGAATTCGGTGAAAATTAAAATAATTTGAAATAATTCGATTAAATTTAAAAGAATCCGATAAAATTTAAAAGAATTCAAAAAAATTTGACGATATTTAAAAGCATTCAAAAGATTTTGATGAAATTCAAAAGAATTCGATGAAATTTAAAATAATTCAAAAGAATTCGATGAAATTTAAAAGAATTCAAAAGAATTTGATGAAATTTAATAGAATTCAAAAGAATTCAATGAAATTTAAAAAAAAGCAAAATAATTCGATGCAAGTTAAAGGAATTTAAAATAACTCGATGAAATTCAAAAGAAATCAAAAGAATTTGATGAAATTTAAAAGAATTCAGAAGACTTTGATGAAATTTAAAATAATTCCAAATTATTTGGTGAAAATTAAAATAATTCAAGAGAATTCGATTAAATTTAAAAAAATGAAAGAATTTGATGAAATTTAAAAGAATTAAAAAAAAATTGATGTAATTCATAAGAATTGAAGGGAAATGAGAAAAATTCGTTTGAATTCATAAAAATTCAAGGTGAATTTTGAAAACAAGCAAGTATATTAGAAACAATTTAAAAGTATGAAACATTTAATTGAATTCAGCAAGTTTAGAATCAGTTTACAAAAATTCAAGGGAATTCAAAAGAATTTTATAAAATGTCTAAGAATTAAAGGTGATTTTAAGGCTTCAAAATGAATTTAAAAAAAACTTTTAAAAATTCCAAAAACTCAATTGAATTGAGTAAATTGAGTGAATTTAGCAGAATTTAAGTGAATTCAAAAGAATTTCAAAGAATTCAGGATAAATAAATAAAAATTCAGGGTTAATTCCAAATTGTTTCAAATATTATAAAACATTACAGGTCCTGTAAAACCGTTCTATATCTTCTATATCTTCTATATGATGAATCACTTGAATCTTTTCAAATCACTTGAAACTATCAAAATCCCTAAAAAATGCTCTTGAAAATTCTTTAAATTTTTTAAAATACCCTAAAATCCTTCGAAATCCCTTTAAATTATGGAAATTAATTGAAAATTTTTCGGAATCTTTTAAAATACCCGAGAACATTTTAAATTCTCTGAAATCCTTTGAAATCACTTAAAACTTTCTGAAGGTCTTGATAATTCATGGAATTAAAAAAAAATACCCTAAGATCCTTCGAAATCCCTTGAAATTATAGAAATCTATTGAAAATTTTTCGGCAACTTTGAAAAGATTCCTGGCAAACTTTTAAAATATCCTCAAATATTTCAATTCCTTTGAAATCTTTTGAAATCCCTTGGTACTTTTTAAGGCTATTGAAAATTCCTTGGAATGAATGAAAATACCCTAAAATATTTTAAAATCCTATGAAATTATTGAAATCTATTGAAAATTTCTTGAAATTATAACAAATATCCTAAAACCTTCAAATTGCCCAAATATATTTAAAATCCTTTGAAATTATTGAAATATATTGACGATTCCTTGGAATCTTTTAAAATATCCTCAAATATTTCAATTCCTTTGAAGTCTTTTGAAATCCATTGGAACTTTTTAAGGCTATTGAAAATTCCTCGGAATTAATAAAAATACCCTAAAATATTTAAAAATCCTTTGAAATCCCTTCAAAATATTTAAATCTAGTACAGATTCCTCGAAATCTTTTGAAATACCCTAAAATATTTCAATTCCTTTGAAATCTGTTGAAATCCCTTGAAACGTTTCAAATAGCTGTTAAAAGTTCCAAGGGATTTCAAAAGATTTCAAAAGATTTCAAAGGAATTAACAATTTTTAAGGTATTTTAAAGATTTTAAAAGATTTCGAGGAATCTTTACTAGATTTAAATATTTTGAAGGGATTTCAAAGGGGTTTTAAATATTTTAGGGTATTTTTATTATTTCCAAGAAATTTTCAATAGCTTAAAAAAGTTCCAAGGAATTTCAAAAGATTTCAAAGGAATTGAAATATTTTAGGATATTTTAAAAGATTCCAAGGAATCTTCACCAGACTTCAATAATTGCGGAGGATTTTAAAGGGTTTCAATTATTTTAGGGAATTTTAGGGTGTTTTAAAAATAATTTCAAGGAATTTTCAAGAGCATTAAAAAGATTTCGAAGGAATTGAAATATTTTAGGGTATATCAAAATATTCCAAGGAAATTTTACTAGATTCCAATAATTGAAAAGTATTTTAAAAATATAAGGGCATTTTGAATATTTGAGGGTATTTGTAATAATTCATAGGAATTTTCAAAGGCTTTAAAAAGTTTTAAGCGATTTCAAAAGATTTCAAAGGAATTGCAAATTTTTAGGGCGTTTTAAAGATTTTATGGTATTTTTAATAATTCCAAGGAATTTTCAAGATCTTGAAAAAGTTTCAAAGGATTTAAAAAGATTTCAAAGGAATTTAAATATTTGAAGGTATTTTAATATATTTCAAAGAATCTTTACTAGATTCAAATATTTTGAAGGGATTTCAAAGGATTTTTAAATATTTTAGGGTATTTTTATTAATTCCAAGGAGTTTCCAATAGCCTCAAAAAGTTCCAAGGGATTTCAAAGGAATTGAAATATTTCAGGGTATTTTAAATAATTTAGGGTATTTTTAATACTTTAGGGTATTTTTAATACTTTAGGGTATTTTTAATAATTACAAGTAATTTTCAAGAGCTTATGAATCTAATGAAAATTTTTCGGAATCTTTTAAAATAGATCCCCATAATTTGAAGGGATTTCAAAGGATTTTAGGGCATTTTATACAAAATCAGAAAACTTTTCAGAGCTTTAAAAAGTTTCAAGGGATTTCAAAGGATTTCAAGAGATTTTGAAAGAATTCAGAGGATTTGAAATACTTTAGGGTATTTTAAAAGATTCTGAAAAATTTTCAATAGATTTCCATAATTTAAAGGAATTTCAATGGATTTTGGGGTATTAAAAACATGCAAGGAATTTTGCCGAGCTTTACAAATTTTCAAAGGATTTTAAAGAATTTTAAATGTTTTCGGGTATTTAGAAAGATTCCAAACATTTTCATTAGATTTGCATAATTTGAAGGGGGTTCAAATGATTTTGGGGTATTTAAAGAAATCCAAGGAATATTCCAGAGCTTTACAAAATTTGAGAGCATTTTGAAAGATTTGAAATATTTTCGGGTATTTAAAAAGATTCCAAAAATTTTGAGAAGATTTCCATAATCTGAAGGGATTTCAAAGGATTTCAAGAGATTTTGAAAGAATTCAGAGGATTTGAAATACTTTAGGGTATTTTAAAAGTTTCCGAAAAATTTTCAATGGATTTCCATAATTTAAAGCAATTTCAATGGATTTTAGGGCATTAAAAACATGCAAGGAATTTTGCCGAGCTTTAAAAATTTTCAAAGGATTTAAAAGCATTTTAAATGTTTTCGGGTATTTAGAAAGATTCCAAACATTTTCATTATATTTCCATAATTTGAAGGGGGTTCAAATGATTTTGGGGTATTTTAAAAAAATCCAAGGAATATTCCAGAGCTTTAAAAAATTTGAGAGCATTTTGAAAGATTTGAAATATTTTCGGGTATTTAAAAAGTTTCCAAAAATTTTGAGAAGATTTCCATAATCTGAAGGGATTTCAAAGGATTTTAGGGTATTTTAAAAAAATCCAAGGAATTTCGCAGAGCTTTAAGAAGTTTCAAGAGATTTCAAGTGATTTCAACGATTTGAGAGGATTTGAAATATTTTCGGGTATTTTAAAAGTTGCCGAAAAATTTTTAATAGATTTCTATCATTCAAGGGATTTCGAAGGATTTTAAGTGATTTTGAACCATTTTAGAGGTTTTGAAATATTTTAAGGTATATTAAAAGTTTCCTAAAAATGTTCAATAGATTTCCATAATTTCATGGGATTTCGAAGGATTTTAGGATATTTTTTAAAAATTTAAAGAATGTTCAAGAGCTTTAGAAAGTTTTAAGGAATTTCAAAGGATTTCAGAGAATTTTGAAATTTTTTAGGGTATTTTGAAAGATTCCGAAAAATTTTCAATAGATTTCCATAAATTAAAGATATTTTGAAGGATTTTAGGGTATTTTTAAAAATCCAAAGAATTTTGAAGAGCATTTTTTAGAGATTTTGATAGTTTCAAGTGATTTGAAAAGATTCAAGTGATTCATCATATAGAAGATATAGAAGATATAGAACGGTT
>JAABKJ010007604.1:0-11656 GCA_011634705.1 Andricus grossulariae
CAGCATCAATCATTGGTCACTCTCACATTCCCGCCTGACCGCGTGGTGGCGCAAGTGAGGGAGACGTGAATTCTGACCGAGTGGGACGCCAGAGCTCCCGGCCGAGAGAAACGTGTGCGATTTCGTTGCGGCGTGTATACATTTGACATATACGAGTACTGCTGGATTTTTGCGGACATTCGAGTGTTTGATTATATATAGGAAAGACTTAGTTTTATGAGACAATATATCGCATGTGACATGTCGCTCGCAATAGGCGCTTAAACTCACACCGACTGGGAGCTCTGGCGTCCCATCCAAGTGAGAGCATGAAAGTTCACGTAAGATGGTAAAACCAAGCGCCTATCATTGGGTAGTCGATTCGTCTTCTTATTACGGGCAGATGACGCTCTCAGAAGTGAGAGGTTAGAAGCACAGTTTCTCTTCCCGTGTAGGTGAATGAAAGAACTGCTCTTTGTTGGCATCCCCTTGAAACTCTGGCCTTCACTTTGTTACCATGTAACGAAGTATGTACTGTTCGGCCTTTCAACAAAGAGTAAATTAAGCTGTTTACCGTATCACTAACATCGTGCTTTTTAGCTGAAGCGCATATGAATTTAGTACGGGTGTTAGTAAATGCCCCCTCTATGTTTCAAAACACTACAATTGCTACTTCACTTTTCCGCCCTGTATTTTTAATGCGCGAAGTAAACGCATAGAGATCATCTACGTTAGATCTGCCTGTTTGAGAGGCAAACTGACTTTTATGAAGAGTTCTTTTAGTTAGGATTTCCACTTTGAAGTAAAGATCCACTACATTTTCTAGTGTTTTTAGCATGAACTAGGTCAAGCTAATCGGTTCAAAGGATTTTGCCTCATAGTAGGTATCCTTTCCGGGCTTTGTGATGAAGATTGCCTCAACCTTCTTGAATTAATGCATGGAATATTTATCATCTCTACAGCTTCAAATTGTTTGAATTGTTTAACTACTCGCCTAATTTTTGAATGAGTGACAATACGACTAACTACTTTCCAATCTGTCACTGTGGCTCTGACAGTTGGTCATTCTGAGAGGTATGCCTCATTAGTCCGGGTAATTTACCCTCATTAGGTGCACAAGAAGTTCACTAATCGTCTCAGCCATTTCACCCGAAGGCGATAATAATATCTTTAGTTCAAATGATGATTTATCCCTCAAGGTCCTCAGGAGTCTAGCAGTATCAGGTATATTCTCGATTCCCTGACACTAGCCCATCCATGGATCACCTACGGCATTTTGTATCTCATCATTATTCACTGTTAAGGTTACCCTATACAACACGCAATTACCATTATTTTTCGCCCTGCTAAAAAGGCGTCGAGTGTCCTTTTTCGAGTCAACCAGTCTAGGAATTTACCAGGGAGCATCCCTGTCTGTTTTCTTCATAACAAGACGACAATTGTCCTCATACGCTTTGTTTATACCTTTTCGTAGAATGTCGAGAACATATTTTATTTGTTCAAAAGAAGATGATTCTGTTCAATACATCGCCAACGACACATGCTATCTTTTGAACATTTCGCTAACACTTATCGGACACAAGGTCGAATCAATTACCTCGCGACATCTAGATGTCACGAAGGTAGGTGTATTACCCTGATTCAATAAAGTTAAATCAATAGTTAACAGGCAATATAATTAAGGCCTACCCCTGTGTTTGGTGTCCTTAGTACCCCAAGTTGAATGATGTGCATCACATCCGATGAGAAAAGGTTATTCGTCAACGCAGCAGTTGTCCACCAGATTTCGCCTTTCTTCAGATGGTGGGTCCTGGGAGTCAAACGGTAGGTACGCTGAGCAAATTATCATAGCTTGAAGCCTGCCTCCTAAATCATGCTCAATATTAATTGCCACAAGGTCTCTAGAAAAGAACTTTTCTAATCTAATAAATTGAATGTGGCTTCTGAAAAGAAGTGCTGCCCTAGATATTCCCACGGAACGATCATGAATGACTGATCCGCTCTTGTTACTTGATCCTCTAACTTTCGCCTTGTAAGACCAAGGTCTTTGTATTAAGGGGGTCATTCCACTTGCGGGTTCAAAAATATCCATTTTTTTTTTGTATAAATTGCATTGATGGGAAGTTACAGCAAAGCGTTCGGTAGCGTGCACACACTGGCGCAAGAAGCA
Source organism: Andricus grossulariae (assembly GCA_011634705.1). Taxonomy (NCBI): domain Eukaryota; kingdom Metazoa; phylum Arthropoda; class Insecta; order Hymenoptera; family Cynipidae; genus Andricus; species Andricus grossulariae. The sequence continues at coordinate 2,150 of JAABKJ010007604.1, forward strand.
GAATTCACATTAACATCAGCAAATAAACTTTTAGGAGGCATGAACTTGGATGTGCCAATTGCCCCAAGTTGCCGCGTTTTTCTCAAAACTATATTGTTCTAACTGGTACCTATGATATCTTAAAATCTATCGAATGGATTTCGTCCCAGTTTTTTTGGTGCATTCAGTATACATGTAGTTCTCGCCCGAACTAGGATTGTCCTGATCTATCAAGATGTTATTTTTCTATATTCAAATAGTTGCAAAAAACACGAAAATTCACAACAAAATATTGAAAAGAATGTCAAATATTTAATTTTTAATATTTTTTAATAATCTTAGTTCCGATGATAACCATTACCTCACAGATTGAATTGCTGTTTGAATGTTTGATTTCAGATAAGCAGAACTTTTGAAATCGTGTGTACCATGCAGGAGCTTTCTTTCGAGATGGTTGGCTAAACAGCGTTACAGATTGTAATTGAGCAATGGCCCATTTGAGGTAAAAGCTGTTCTTTCCGCTGCCAAACGTCTGCTTAAGAGAGTAATTTGTCTTCCTTTTGGAAGCTCAAATCCATATTCGAGACGGAAAGTCCCTGCGGATCATCGACACTTGCGATAAATACGTTAAAATTCTTAAATATTGCATTTCCAAAGCAGCCGAAAAGAATGAACAGAACTGGCGTGATATTCAAAATAGAGAAATTATTCCAACCGACCAAAGATTGATAATTTTTATGAAGTTCTAATAAATTATCAAAAACCGTAACAAATGTATCTAATGAGAAAACATAATTTCATAAAAACACTAAAAAAAGAAAACATACACTGAATGTAAGATAATCACTAAAAGAATTCCGAAATAAACTCCTATGTCTCTTGGAATAATTCTTCTATTCTGAATATGGCGCCAATTCTGTTTATTTTTCTTCTGCTGCTTTGGAGGTGCAATATTTAAGGAATTTAACTCATTCATCCAAAAGTTAACGATCCGCAGGGACTTTCCATTTCAAATATGGATTCGAGCTTCCAAAAGGAAAAAAATTGCTCCCGATAATTATTCGTTGCGCTAGCATTTCGAATTGACTTTTTCAGGTGAGTTGTCTAGGTCTAATCTACGTTGGAATCCCAGCCAGCAGCTCTACTAGCCTTTGGAGGTCTTTGCTGTCGATCACTTTGGTCTTAGCTTCCACCAAAGGTTGTAATCCGTCAAAAGCTTCAATGAGCTAAATTCGGGACACTTCGTCTGAACAGACTACGATAAAAAATTACTTTTAAAGCAGCAATCTTCAAATCTAGAGCTGACATCTTCAGGTGGGGCGACTATGGCTTCTTTCTGATGACTTTGAAGGGTCTAACCGCAAAAGACTGTTGCACATCTCAGCCGCATCTTCTTCTGTTTCCCGATTTCATTCAGTGCGCTGCTACAATAACGGCCCTTCTTTGGAGTCACCTTCTGGCTAGTTGTTGCATCCGATTGACTTAATAATTGGAAGCTCAACCTCTTCCTAGCAGCTTCCGACAACCTAGCTCGTCGTCGTTTCTCTGTATGGTTTGACCCCCTGCCATTAGTAGCGTCAGGGTTACTTCTGGATGGTTCCCGCTTATAGATTCCGAAGTATGTTCTAAGGCTTATTCGGTAATTTTCATCTTCACAGCGGAAGATGCTTTTTCCAGTAGGGTCGTTGTCCCTACCCGCGGAAGTTCTTAAGCCTCCTAACCACGGCCAGATCCGAATTTGAATTCTCCGTGGGCATATATAATGCCTAGGCAATCTGCAAAATAGAGAGTATTACATTCTTCACCTGGACTGTTGGGCATTATATTAAATGCTTAGGGATTATATATAATGCCGAAATATGCAGAAATTCAGATTGCTCACGCAAAGGAAATCATCTCCGGAATGTAAAGTTTCTAAATTCGTTGTCAATTTGATTTTGTTGGTTCCGTGATGCCTTCACTTTACTTTGGCTAAAAGTTTTTTTGGAAAACGTATGAGGGGCGCCACATTTCTCCACACATAAAACATTTTGACCACAAAAGTTTTCCCAAACCCGTATGTAAATGCATAATAACTTAAAATTGGTAAAAAGTAATTAAAATCAAGATTTTCTTAGCGCTGGAACCTACGCAAGAAATATTTTGAGGAAAATAAGTACTGGAGTAAAAAGAAATTTAAACTAATTTTAAAAAGTCCTGTATTTTTTTTTGTTTCAGTTTTTTGTGTAAAAATGAAAAATAATCATGGTACGTATATCCCGCGGTATTCAAGGAGGGCCAAAAAGCCGTAGGTACTATAGAGGTATTCTGCGCATCGAATTGAATAAAATAAATCTTTCAAACTGTCCTGAACATCGCCGTGCAATATTCACTGCAAAGCGAACATTTTATCAGTTGGACGAACCTTGCCTGATTCATTCAATGCAATATTCCGAACCTTGCATTTTCAGTTTCAGAAAATCTTCACCGAATTTTTTTTCTCTTTTGAATAAGTATATGTGCGAATTAATACATTTTGGAAAATTTCAACAATTTAAATATTATATTTCAGGTTTTAACGTCAGTCTACCTTGAACTTTTTTGAATGAACTGTTGGTGCAAAAATTCTGGACGAACTACTAAAAAAAATGGTTCTACTACGTGATCGATATTTTGTTGATTTCTATTTTTACGGTGTGTGATCGATTTTTACCATCTCCGATGACAATGCAGAATCCCAGTAAAATGATACTTATTTACATGAATCAAATGAAATAATAATGAATTTGGATAAGCACATTATTTGATACTAAGAGTATTCCATAAGCATGATACAGAACCATGTCGGTAATATGCAAGTGACAAGAACCTTGCGTTAGAACGCAGCCAGCTCATCTAGTTCACATATTTCATCTCCATAATAATATAATTGTGTCAACTACTTGATAGTACGTATCCAGTGGGCACGTGGATTTATGTGTTGTTTAAAATATCTTAAATGATTATATATTAGTATGACACTACTGTCTGAATGAAGTGCTTAAGAAATGTAACATCAATATGAGCGCTAGACCAATTAATTAGACTCACTGGCATCCTCCTAGGGACGTATGTATATGTTTACAAAACAACCCATGTCCCCGTATTCACTGGGTATATTTCATAACACTGAAATTTAGTATTATCATTGCACAACTTCACAAATTAATTCCCTAATGTCAACTGTACTTTTTTCAGGCACATACTTCAATTGCATTATGTTCATGGTTGCAAGTAGCGTGGTCAGCACAATCCTTATATTAAATTATCATCATCGGAACGCTGACACACACGAGATGTCCGATTGGGTATTGTTAACAAAATCAAGTTATAAAGTAACAACATGCATGTTGTACACTCCCTCACGACAAAAGGATATTGTAGGATATCCCAAGATATACTAAAGATGGCTATAGCAGACTTATATGATATTTTATCAAGGGGGCAATTTTTATGTTCGTGCGATATCGATAATACCGCTTGTGCGGAAATCATTATGTTTCTTCCCGGTCTCACGCTTGAGCCAGCCTGGTTCTAGGTTGTATTTCTCAACGTCTCGAGCCCAAGCCCGGCAAGAGAGCACGACGCGGCACAAAGCAGATAGAACAAACCCGAACTGACCAAAATCTCGAGCTCATTTTCGGAGGGACGAACGAGTGTCTTTCAGTGCTTTGCTTGTGGTGTTTTTATTTAAACATATTTTTATAATCAGTTTAAATTGCTTTTCGATATTTTGAACATGCATGGAGAATCGAATGCATGAAAAGAACATGATGGATGGTGGTTTAAGTTTTTCTTTCAGATTTTCAATGTCGAAATGCTTCACTACTTGACACTCGGCAATATGTGTGTGCTCAGCGTAACGTTTTCGACTGAAAAGTTGCTCAAAATGTCGTTATATTGAAACGAAAGCAGGAGTAACGAGATGTTTGATACGCATTTACATCAGGTTCTGATTTTTTCTTCATTGTTTAAGTTGTTACAATAGAGTGCAGCAACGTCAGGTCCTCAGCCTTTCGTACTTAAAAAATATATAATGAAAATCACTTTTTACGAATATCGAGTCATGTTAAATGCAGCTCGGCCTTCACAAATAATAAAAAAATGCTTTCAGATTTGATAAACTTTGTATAAAACAAAAAAAAAACCTGTCTAAGCCAGATTTAAAGTTTTATTCGAGCTTGACCTAGGCCTGATTACCAAGCCAGAGCTTAGCTTTGCCAGGCATGGGCCCAGTCAGGCCTACGACGAAATTCGCACACGGGTGGCTAGGATCAGCTGAATTCATTTTGAGTCATTTTAATATATTTAAACAGCTCAGTCGAGGTATCACGTTTTACATTTTTTTTAACACATATAATTTTGCCGTTCAGATATGCTAAAAAATTTCCAAAAGAATCCATGCATATCTTATGGATATCCCAGGGATATCGAAATTTTCACTACCACAGATATCTTCAGGATATCTTAAGGATATTATGGGGAAAAATGCGATAACTGACTATATCCTTTTGCTGCAACGGTTGTTTTATAAGAAATTATCAAGGAATGATAGGGGTTTTCCTTATATGACGTAATACTTTTAGGGAAAGCGACGGTACAAGAGGAGCTGTTATTGTCCTGTTACGATGAGGCAGGGAAGGGGGCCGACAAATGTAAGGTAAAAATGTTTTGAATGTTATAATTAAAAAAACAGTAAAACATATTAGGATGGTAGGACGGAATAAAAAATTATTTTTTCGAAATCTGTTTTTGAGGTTTATAATCAGAATAACTTGTGATAAAAAAATGTAGGTGTCACTTCTGGCCACTAGAGAGGGACTGGAAGTTTTTGAAGTTCGAAAAATTAAAAAATCTTTCATGAGTTCAAAAATTATTGCGAATATTTCATGTGTACAGTTTTCGATATCAAATAATAATGTATAATGATATTTTAGAAAAGATAGTTTTTGATCAAGTTAGAATATTTGAAACTCCAAAAAAGACGTTTTTTGTATTTGGTTCAATGGGATACTTATTTACTTATTTTATTATGTCATGCTGACACACTTATACTTATTTTATTTGTTTATTTTTGCGCGTGAAAATTCTTTCAACTTAGTGCTTAGGCCACTCAAAAATAGTCTGAAAACACTCAATTAGCATCATTAGAAGTTGTAAAGCTTCTGTAAACCAAATGCCAAATGTCCTTATAGTAAAAAACATCATATTACTGAATCTTACGTAACCATAGGGGGGGGGGGGTATTGTTGATTGATTGTCACGAAGGGAATGAGTCCAAACATCGTCAAAAAAAGTGTTGCGTGATATATGGACAACCCCTTATGCATTTCCTGGTAACCACGGGTCGGGCCCAATGGGCACACTACTCAAGAAATGTCAATAGAACATTCTAGCAGCGCCCTTATAGCGACAGGAAATTGAGGGATATCCTATTTATATATAAAAACGTCCTGCACTATTTTGGGATGTTTTTTTCGATATTTAAATGACCCACGTGCGATATTACAATTTTTGAGATATCTCATATAAGAGTTATGAATTATTCCAAAGAAGTCGAAAAAACATCCAAAGATATCCTCTGGATATGCCGGGGATATGAAAATTTCTGTTTTTATGGGATATCCCGCAGAAACACCTAGAATATCCGCTGTTGCTTCCTTGGATTCAAAGTACAAATGTATTCAATTTTCAATAATGAGCTTTTTCTCCTTTGAATTGAAGATATAATTTTTTTGATACTATTTCTTTGATTTAAAAAAAAAATTCTTTTGAGTGAAATGAAGTATTGGAAAAAGTTAGGAAAAAATTAATTTAATCTCATTATTTGAGCCAAGAAAATTATTTATTTCAATAAAAAATGGATTCTTCAAATTTCTAAATCAAAACCTAAACAACCAAGCCTTAGTTTCAAGTAAAATTGAAACCGTTTGGCAATCGATGTTTTCCGTACCGTAAAATTTTAATTTTAGCACTTAGAAGTTTTTCTTAGCCAGCATTCACTTAAAAAGATCAATATACTCATAATACTCCGTTCATGTAATGGTAGGTGGTTGAAATCACAAAACTTAGTAGCTCTGCTAAAAACTGCCAGGTGGCTAATTGCGCAAAGCGAATTTGATACTTCTTGACTCTGCATAGGCTATATACCATAATATTTTTTCGACATTAATGTTTCTATTTTATCACTGCCAAAGGCACAATAAGTATAATTCATACAAAAATATATACAGTTCAAAGAGTAATATGCTGAAAATATACGTGTTTTAAAATATTGTTATCTTTATGCTTCAGTTAGAATCATTAGCGCAAATAAATTTCACCTGAATTCAAATAAACTTTTGGTTGAATATGGAAAAATATTCTTATATTGAAAAAATATTTTCTCGAGGAGAAAAAACTATTTCTTTAATTTGAATAACAAAATATCTCCATGATATTTATATAATTTAAATAAGTCCTTCTATGAACAAATTTCTTTGATTCAAAGAAATTTTGTTTTACTCACAGAAACTTTTTTCTATGAGTATCTCGGGACATAAATGGGATGTCACGCAATACCCCGTTACTATGATGGCGACGGATTTCAAAACTTTTTATACCCTATAAAGCATAAGCAGCCAACTTCACAAATACTTTTATACAACTTCAAACACCTTTAGAACATTAATAGTTCTTACATTGGACGTTTTTAGATCTTTTTTTTCACTGAAATGCGTTTAGCTTAATACTATACATTATGTTGTAAAGCTTATTTTGCTTTTATATTTTTTACATAAAGCTTATATAAAATTATTTATAATTTTTTAACATTTGTTGCATTTACCTTTAAGAAAAATTTATGAATTTTCGTAAATATAATCCTTGTTTCAATAAATTATAGACTAATATGTTTTTTTATTATTTTAGATAAGAGTCGTCTTCTTAGATTGGTTGCCTTGCATACTCCGTATGTCAAGACCAACAGATAAAGAAGAAAAAGAAGCTCAAAAATCACAAAAACCTTCTCCAGTTACAGGTAAAATCTCTCCGCCCAAAGTTTGGGTACATTAATATTTTTCAACACTTTCCCTTCGCTGACATATCTTTAATACATTTTCTACATTTTAAGAATATTGGAAAACTTCGCATGAGCCATGTTTGAGTTGTTTTCAATTATTCTGTTGAAAAATATCGACCAAAAACCTAATATTTTGGAAATTAATTAAATTACTAATATCTTTGAAATTATTCAACATTCTTTAAGTTTCTCAGAATCATTTTGAAGAGATAATTCTATAGTATATGAGATTTAGCCAGAACCACGAAAAGTGGACCAAACCCCAGGTTAAAAGTTTCAAAAAAGTAAATATATTTTGAGAATCTATATAAACTGATTTTTTTTGTATTATGTCATTTTGACTTCTTATTGTCCATTGACAAACGTGCAAACATTAGACTTAGACCGAGCTTCGTGGAGCTTAAGTTTCATGAAACGTGATAAGATTTTCCAAAAATTATTTAGAATAAACAAAAAATGAATTGCTGACTGAAACAATAAAAGTCTCCAAATTTGTATTAAAATTTATAGCGTAATAAGTAAACTGAAAAAGACTTATGAAAAAATATCAACACATTTTTACTCTGCGCTCTATAAAGATATCAGTAAGATACCTACGCCCAGATAACAATCGCGAGAAGACATGCGAGGTACGCAGTGCGTGCAGTAACACATGCAGGCACACATACTGTAATTAAATACAAATTAAGCTTATCAACCATTTTTAAAATAATATTTTCTCATACCAAGTATTTTAAAATCGAAGTTACCATACGATATTTTTTATGTGAATGAAAAATTTTCAAGTAGAATATCTAAAATCGTTTTATTGCGTGTCTAATTTACGTTATAATTGAATTTTTCATAGAAACTAAAAAGAACGCAATGAAAATTATTCTCAAAATTTTCATATTAGAATCAAACATTATTCAAAGAAACATTGTTTTGACTATAGACCAAAAACATAATTGCTTTAAAACAAACAAAATCACATTGTATTTCAAAAAACATTTTTAAGTTAGAAAAGAATAACAAATTTCCATGCATCATACATGATAATTTTTTCAAACATGTTAGGATTAATGAGGGTTGGCTTTGAGCAGCGAGGAAGAAACTTATTGTCACTTTCAAATTTACGAAATGAAAATGCTAATTAACAAGGGTGAAAACATACGATATTTTAAGGGGCTAGTCGAGATTCTACTAATTTACTTTAATTATAATTTGACACAAGTCAATCCAACCATGATCCGATTTCCATCCAGCCACGCAAGTCGTGCACGTCACATGTGAGAAATATAAAAAATATTAAGTTATTTTTGTAAACTTAGCCCAGATGTAGGCTTCGGAAGCTACGACCACGATAATTTTCAAAAAGACCGATCGCGACGCACCTGGAGGTATATGTCGTCCGAGTAGTCACTTCCAAACAAACCAGAAGACGACCGAGTCAAGAAAATCACCTCACTAGAATCAGAAGGGAAAAACACTGGTCACTGTTAATGAAACACTTATCACTTCACTTCACGATAACCCGAAAAGAGCAGAAGAACGAAGCACTGTTCGAACACAAATGCCCGGCACGAAAGTCGAACGGAACTGAAAAGAGAAAGCTGGATACCGTCCAGCAACCTGAGCGAGCCACCAGAACAACAACACTATTGCTTCAAACCTGAAGTCGCAAGGTCTCGTACGACAGACAATAAGGAAAGTGAACGCGTGGAAAAATAGCTTCAGGGACAAACTTTCAACAATCACAAACCTTATTAAGAATAGTTAACGTTTCTCAATTTTAAACTTATTTTGGATTTTAATTAAATCGACTCGAATGGGCTCAAAAAAGTAATAGAAAATCTAACAACATTTTTCGGATGACGTTATTTCTAATAATAATTTTTAAATAAAGAGAATAATTTTTAAATATTACAGAAAAGAACACCGAACAAATATTAAATCCTAGGTTCTCTATGATTCTCTCATTATATATAGTCTTATTGAGCTATACTTCTGGATCTTAGTCATATAGCCCTCTTGAATGTTTCTGTCGAGTGGAACGGTCACGCCGATAATTATGAGGTGTTGTGATCGCTTATCAAACACTCCCAATATCCGGTCTATTGTAAACAACAGTGTAGTCTTTAAGAATATTCCGATCCCAGTTTAGGCGGCCGTTCTCATTTTCGAGGACAGCTGCTGGGACGTACTTTTAAAAGGACATCTTCTTCCGCAGTTGATTCAGGCTCTGTATGATCCCCGCAACATCATTGTGTCTGATTATAATCGATATGAGATAACTTTCTGTAATCATCAATGCTATTGAAATATGCGTTCAGTTGCGTGATCTGCAATGTACAGAAACAGGAAAACTCCTCATTTGTCAGATAGGAATTTAACACCACCACCGACCTCTACTCATTCAACTTCACGAGAGCGACTACCCCCCAAACCTCTGGACCCGAGAAGAGGTCGGT
>JAABKJ010007605.1:0-11656 GCA_011634705.1 Andricus grossulariae
TCAATCAAAATATAGAATCAAAAAACGACGCAAATATTTCGCGGAATAGTGAGTTTTGTGGCATGACGTCGATAGGTCAAAATGCCAGCCGTCAGGAAAGTTAGTACATGGTACTGCAAAGGCATACGACGTTTTGGAGAAAATCTTCGAAACGCGAAGGTCTGTTATAAAGGTCTGCATGGTAATCTTTTCGAGTGTAGAATACATTTGCGCAATTCTGTTTCTTAATCCTTTCATCGGTTGAAGACCTTTCAGTTTCACGAAATACAAGCAACTGTCCGAAATTTGAGGTTAGATTACCACTAAACTGACATTTAGGATATTTTATTTTGTGAAAGTGAAAGGTCGTGAATCGACAAAATAATGGAACATGACTGAGAAAATAGATTCTACGCTTGAGAAATATTACTATTTGTACATTTATGACTATTGCGTTTACAATATTTTCTCCAAAACGTCGTGAGACGTATTTCCATGACGCCATGTCAAAGTACTCAATTCAAAGCTTCCCGCTCTTCGGGCGTCTTTTTTTTAATTGGTCACCCACTGACGCGGAGGAAAATATACCGGGACCGTGGTGGGAGTTGCCGGAACTGCTCAAATGGAAATAACCGTCTACAGCCAACGAGGAATAAAGGTGACAGGAAAAAAGAAATACAGAAATATGTGAGTTTCTACTGTATATAGAAAAACTTCCATTGGTATTGGCACAGGGGTCGAACCCCAGGCCTTCTGCTCGGAAGCCTGACGTGCTATCGCCTGAGCCACTTTTTCTTTTTCTTGCATCCACTGTCCCAACAAATTTTTGTCCAATTTTTAGTCGTTTCCCTACTAACCTTTATCTTTTTCGTTGTCCTCGCTTCCTTTACTTTTACTTTCAGTTGATCCCACACGTCATTTGAGGTAGTTGACGCGAAATATCACTTATTTGACAAAACACCTTAAAATTTCACAATATATAGAGAAGATGATTGTGCAAGGATCTGACCATTTTTATCTGGACGCTAAGTCTATAAAGGTAAATATTGGTAATTAAAAACAGTGCATTTTGCATGAATCCCCTTAGAAAGCGAGAGAAATTGCCACAGTTTTAATTGACGCATCAAAACGGATTTTACCAATTAGGTTAAAAACTAAAGTTTTGTGGAAGAATATAATACGAATATCATACGCAAATGTTTATTTTTTCTTCAGTTTATTGTAAGAAATATAACTTTCCAAAGAACAATATTTTAGTTCACCCGAGAAACATGATGCAAGCAAGAAGCAGTGATGCCAATGTTGGTTCCCTGAGCTACTGCCCTTGTGTTAGGGTCGCACGCTTGTTATCAGCAGTTCGCACGCAATTCAAAATGGTTATTAAAAACAATTCTTGTAACTAAAATGAATAATTACTATGGAATGTATGTAAACTGTATGACTTTTAATTTCAGGCAAGAAGAAAAATTTTCAACACATTTTGAAAATTTTGAAACATTATTACTTTCAGGCTCAGTAAATGTTAAACTTTGTTTTTTGATGAAAGTTTCCCCGTCCTTTTTGCATTACTATAAGTGAAAAAATGCCAACTTCGTATTCCATATTTTATATGGATAACCTATCTTCCATTTGAGAGATAACAATTTTCAAAAATATGTTCAACCTTGAAAGTAGCCATTGGAATATTACTAGAAAGTCAATAATTTGGGAATAACTCATTCGATTCGAAGGATGCAATGCAATAGAATAATGTAAATTATCATTCTGCTGAACTGTCTGCTTGAAAATGTTCTTATAAATAGTTCATTTATAAATATTTGGCGGACATAGCGTATTATAATACTAAGAAAAAATAAATTTTCTGAATCTCATATGAGGCCATATCCAAAACTAAATTTCCACATCAGCTAAAATACATATATAAAAATATTAAAATTTGCGCTAAAATGTTTTTGATCGCGCATTATTTTTTATCAATAAACTTATTTCAGCATTTGGCAAAGTGTTAATAGAGTATATTATGGTTAAATTTTGAACCTCATTTTCTCAGTTTGACGGTTAAGGGACATGGCGTACTATAACTTTAGGGCGACGACATGTATTCTCTAAATAACAGTTTATTTTCATTGAATTCCAAACACTAAATTATATTTCACAAAAATATTTTATTAACTACAATTTATATACATTCTTGTGCATTTGACAATAATTATTTATTTTAATTACAACAATTATTTTAATACCCATTTTGATTTGCACGCCAACTGCGGCCAGCCTGAGCGCAGCCCTAACGCAAGCACAGTAGCACAGGGAGCCAAATTGGCATCACTGGAAAAAAGTGAGAATTCGACGACACTGTTTGTTTTGCTGATCAAGGTGTCTGTCAGATTCACATGCGTGCACATCAACAGCTGATCAGCACAGATGAGCATTAGCCTCTGATTTCACCTATTTCACCTCTGATTTTTTCTTCTCCTTTCTACTTTTACTTTTTAGCCCTATCCCTCATGGCTGATTGCTCTGGTCCTACTCTCGTATATATAGTCAATTCTCTTACCTTTTCACACCTTTCAAGATTAGTAATTACATGATCAAACACTGTTGCCGAATTACACCTTACATACGTGAATTCCTCTTTATCTCCTGGTTCCCAATCTCCTTCCATTAACAACATCTCTTCCTCTTATTCTTTTATGTAATTTTCCATGTCTTTACTTGTATTTTTCATTACATTCCGGTTATAAATTGTCACACTCCTTAGAGACCCCTATTTTATAAGAAGCGCATAGTTGCATAATTTTTAAGTATTTCGCATAATTTGAGCATTTTCGTGTAATTTTGCAAACATTCGCATAATTTTGCCGAATATGGATTTCTGCATGGAAATTTTTTTTGATTGACAATAATTAAAAAAGCCTAATACATTTTATACTCATTTATTAGTTTTTTACATTTTAGCAGCAAGCATATTCTTTGTATTTTGTGAAACGTGTGTGTAAATGCTGAGAAATATTCTATTGTTGCATTTCGAATTTCGCGCTTTTGCTAATACATATAGGTTAGGTCGGTTGATGAATATGACGAGATCAGTGTGACTTAAGACAATTCAAAAATGGAGTCAATAGTGATCATCGATCAAAGTGCTACTGTGATTCTCTCTCATTTTTCGGTCACAAAAAGTGACGTGTGAATGAAGAATGAATAACCTACGGTGTATACTTGTTGAAGCTTATTACATATACGGAATTGTTTTATTAATTATTCTAAATACATGTATTCAAAATGGGACCCAAAATCACTCCTAAGAACAAACTCACAGTCTTTGATCGTAAAGACCAGTTTAAAAACGAAGGCTTGAAAACGAAAATAAATTTCAATGGAAGAGTCTATTGGCATACATAATAACTACACGTTTTTTAAACAGTTACAACAGTATACTTTATTCTGACGGTCTTCATTAATTTTTCTGATTTATTAGAACAATAAGTTAAAAGAAAATACTATATACTATGATAAGAGCATATCAATACAATATTATACTGGACACATTAATCACATTAAAAAATAATAATTTTCAAAAAATTATACCCAAATTTTTTCATTTCCATACTATTGATATTTTTCCTTTTTTATATTTATAATTATTTTTCCAGTTTCCTGGGCTCAAAAATATAAAGCATTTTATTTTTCAAATCATAAAATATTTCATATTTTCACATAATTGGATTTTGAAATAATTATACCTAACACAGTTAAATTATTCTTTAAAGGTATTTACATATTACGCAAATACCTTTAAGAAATATTTTAACCGGGGCTGGTGATTTTCAAAGTACTGACCGGATAAGAAAGCACTACGTTCCTCTTATAAAGGAGGAACATTGCGAGAAACACATAAATACTGTTAAAGGCAATCCTATAATAGTGGACTGTGATTAAACAAAAGATAAAAAAGGACAAGCTGTCTATAACACTCTTCAAAATGTAGCCTAACGAAATCAGTGCTGAAGCGACGATATTTGTAGGTGGATTGACAATACTGTCCGTCTGTAATGCTCAACAGTGTTCGCAAGCGATAGTAAAAGTAAGTTATTAGTATTATTACTATGTGAAAGATTACTTTTTGCTAATTGTCATTATGATCTCTGATGTAAATACTAGCAAATTTTATAAACCCATAACTACACTCTAAGCGGTACGCCGTAACGCATTTTCGTAATTTCTGGAAATGCGCGGGTAATATTCATTGGCTGATTTTGACTGCTTCTGGTATTCGTTATTCAGACTATCCAGCAGATTGTGCACATGATTCTGGTCCCTCCAGTCACACGACTGAAGGGACAGTCACATTTCATCAGCTCTATTGGCAAACTTCAAGAAAGAAAATCTATTACACAGGCCCACAGAAAAAAGTGTCTTACGCGAGAGGTCCGAGTATGGTACCTATATGTATTTTTGGGCGCTGAATACGAATCTGAAATTAGTTTTCCCCCAGTACGTTAGGGTTTTCCCCTAGATGCGGAAATTTCCCTAGAAAATCAGTTTTTTCAGATACGAAATTACCCTTTGTATTTAAATTATCTGGAAACAGGTCAACATGATATCTTTATGCATTTTGTTGAGCTAAATACGAATGTGACATTAGTTTCCCCGATCACATCAGGGTTTCTCACTAGACGCGGAAAATTGATCCCGATAAAATCAGCTCTTTCGGGTATGAAATTCCCTTGCTATTGAAATCATCTGGAAACAGGCCAGGCTTTTTCCCTAGGTGCAGAAAATTCCCTAGAATACCTAGAATATTGAACTCATCCGGAAAAATGAACTAAATACCCAGGGTAATTTCATATACGGACAACCTGATTTTCTAGGAAATTTTTCGCGCCTAGAAGGAAACCCTGAAGTTCTTGTTGAAATCTAATGTCAGATTTGTATTCAGCGCACCAAAATACATAAAGATATCATGCTCTGATCTGCTTCCAGACGATTTCAATACTCAGGGTAATTTCATACCCGAATAAGCTGATTTTCGAGGAAATTCGTCCGTATCTAGGGGAAACCCCTGACGTTCTGGGGGAAAATAATGTCAAATTTGTATTCAGCGCCCCAAAATACATATAAATATCATACCCTGACCTCCAGATCTTTTTTTGTGGGCCTGTGTTATTATTAAAAACAAAAGTGCGGTACGGAGTACCGCTAGCGTCTACTAATGTTACAGCTATCATAGTGTATAGCAGTGGGTTAAATATAATTTTTTGTATTTTCTACATACACTGATCAAGCATAAAGTAACATTTTATAACGTGAAAGATGCGGCGTCCAACAGTGCACCCTACATGACGGCTTGCGTAAATACATTGAAAGGATTGATTAATTCTAATCTCATACACATCCAGTGTTGGTCGCAAAAACTAGACAAAGTAGCAACAATATATCCGGATACATTTGCCGAACTAAATGAAATTGTTTAAAAAACAAAGGAAGTATTCAAGAATACAAGGAAACGAAAATATAATTATTTGCACTTTCTAAAAAATAAGTACGAAACAAATAAAAAGAAAGAGCCCAAACTCTTCCCCATGCCAAACATGACTCGTTGGGGCACCTGGAAGAAGTAATCTGACTATTTAGAAGAATATGGAGACGACGTTGTGGAATTTATTTAATATTTACCTGACGACGTAAAGGCTACAATATGCAAACAATTACAAATACAGCAACATTTTGACCAACACTGCGGGTCTTTTTCAAGAGTCGATGAAACAAATCTATAATTTAAAAAAGGACGGAATTTTAAAGTCACACAATTTATTTCGTCATTAAAATACGAGTTTTACAAAAAATAAAATAGTTATTTTCATACGTGAGACAAAAGAACATTGACGCATTTATAAAAAAAAAACTTCTTTTTTTGAATAGTAGAAGTAATAATTTTTTCCAATTGAAGCCTCAAAGATTTTGTAGAGGCTCCAATAATTTATAAAAGTGTCACATTATAACTGGTATGGTGATTACAGACGGACGATACAAGATAAACTGACATGAAGGACAATGATGATGAAATGGCGCGCCAAAGCTTAAGAATAAAATATTATTGGAATCAATATAAAAATAAATTTAAAAAATGCTTAAATTTCCATGAGTGTTGTAACAAACCTGTATTTAAATTGCCAATTCTGCAATCTTCTTTATGCTCATAAATTCTGCTTTTTAATCTTCTGCCAGTTTCACCTATATATAGTTTATCACAACCAGTGCATTTAATTAAATAAACTACGCTAGATAAATTTTCTATTTCATCAGAATCCTTTCTATTGGGTAATAATTTTTCTAAAGTGTGGTCATTTTCGAAGTAAACGTTTATATTGAATTTTTTAAAACATCTCAATCTTTCTGAAAGACCTTGGATGTATGGTAGGGTAACTTTTAGATCTGTCTTATTGTAATTTTTTAACGAATTCTATTTCTTTTTTTTCTACAATGAAACTATTATATATTTCGTGGATACGTTCTTTTATGACCTTCTCTATTAATGGCAAAGGATAATAATTGTTTGATAGTAAGGTGACTTTATTTGGTCTAAATTTTGTTTTCTGTATTTTATGTCACTTAATTTGATGCATCTATCGACTAAACCTTTTATCAAACCGATCTTTTGGCTGAACATCTGATGGGAATCAAAATTTAAGTAACTAACCGACCAAGATGTTTTTTTTTTTATCAAGTTGTTATTAGTTTTCCATTACATATTCTTTGAATCTCTAAATATGAAAAATTTAATTTTTTTTTCTTCCTCGAGTGTAAACTGAATGGAATCATCGATACTGTTGAAGACGTTTAAAAAGTTTTCTAATCTTATTAGTGGGTACAACTGTCAATACGCCATTTACGTAACGTTTATAATGAATCGGTTTGAAAGATAATTTTGATAAGGCTCTTTTTTCGACGTCTTCCATAACCACGTTTGATACTAACGGAGATAAAGGAGCTCCCACTGGACAATCTGATAACTGTTGATAGAATATATTATTGAAGGAAAAAAATGTATTATTAAAAACAGTTCTGACAGCAATTTATATTTTATTTTTTGATATTTTGGTTAGATATTTATTTTAATTCAATTTCTCTTCAATACAGTCCAAAGCTAAATCGAGAGGAATATTATCAAACATTGAGACCACGTCTAAAGATACTAATATATAAGTAGAAGATATTAAAATGTTATTTTTTAGATCAAAACTATTTTTAACGAACGACTCGTTTTTCCTGAAATCGGTTTTAGAACATTTGATAAGTATTTTGCTAGATTGTAAGTCGGTGATCCAATTGTGGAAACAATTAATCTCCAATTTAGACCTGGTTTGTGTACTTTAGGGAGTGCATAAGCTTTTACCACAACATTACTATGGGCTTTTAATCTATAAGCTACTGACCCATTAATGTATCTTTTATTTCCCATCTTGAAACAATATCATTGCATTTAGTTTCAAATTTTGGAACTAAATTCGTTTTTACATTTTTGTATAAGTTGTTATTTTTTTAAATGTTATCTATAGTATAATTATAATTATTTCTATTCGCTGCCACCATAATATTACCTTTATCAGCATTAACAAATAACAAGTCTTGGTGTTTTTTTTTAATTTACCATAGTCTCTGTAATTTTATGATTATTTTTAAATTCATTGTTTCTATTGTGATTTGAAATCAATTCTGTTACTGTTCTTCTAATTTTTAACTTATCTTCATCATTATTTAAATTTTTCATGGAGTTTTCAATATTTTCTATGATATTGTTTACAGGAATTTTATTAATAACGTAATACAGCTATTTCATCAGGGATTTTTACATTAGAAACCTTTTTAAATCATTTGTTAACTCTCAATTCTCGAAGTTTAGCATTTATGTCGAAGCTTTTATCTTTTGATCATTGAAATTTTCTAATACAATCATCTTTAACTTTAAATTTGAGATTTTCTAATGCTTTACATTGTGAAGCAAAGAAAAAATGTAAAGAGTCTTCGTTAATATTTCTAAGTAAACGATATTTTGAATAATTAGAAATGTGACTTAATTCGTGAATATTATCAACTACTTTATTAATTTGGCAATCTAACCATTTCTTTGAGCATTTTGTTTTCTATTTTGTAATTTAAATGATTTGTGCAAATTGTAAATTTTTAAATTTATTCGTATGATTTAGAATATGAGCTGGAATTAGGGATTCCTTTTGACATTTTATTTGAAATGTACGTTGTTCTTTCATCTAAATCACACACATTTAAAATTCACAACTTGCAATACAAAGTCTCATTTAAATTACAAAACGAAAAACAAAATACTTAAAGAAAATTGTTAGATTGCGAAATTAATAACGTAGTTGAAAATATTAACGCATGGGTCAAATTTGTAATTATTTAAAATATCGTTTCCTTAGAAATATAACGAAGACTCTTTACATTTCTTCTTTGATTCACAATGTAAAGCATTAGAAAATCTTAAGTTTAAAGTTAGATATGATAGTACACTCGAACTCCAAAGATACAAGCTCCAAAGATACGAGCACTTCACAGATACGAGAATCCCGACTCCAAAGTAGCGAGCGGAATTTTTTCCAACCCTAGTCGAGAGTGAGGCGCGCGGCTCTTAATTCGACGTTTGTTCATTGCGAATTCCATACGCGCGCATGCGCGCAGTAGGCCTCGGTGCGTTCTCACGCATTACCCCCGAAATCTAAAAGTCGCAGGAGTGGAAGCCCCTTTCACGCTCGTATCTTTGGAGTTCCGGATTCCCGAGATTCTCGTATCTTTGGAGTTCGAGTGTATTAGAAAATTTCAATGGTCGAAAGATAAAAACTTCGACATAAATGCTAAATTTCGAGAATTCAGAGTTAAAAAATGTTATAAAAATGTTTCTAATGTAAAAATCCATGATGAAATATCTGAATCTTTAGCTTTAGGGGAAAAATTTGGTGCTCCTTACATTACTAATAAAATCCTGTAAAAAATTTCATAGCATATATTGAAAACTCCATAAAAAATGTAGATAAGAATAAAGATAAGTTAATTATTACAAGAACAGTAACAGAATTAATTTCAAATCACAATAGAAACAATAAATTTGAAAACAATTTTAAAATTACAGAGGCTATGGTAAATTAAAAAAAAAAACACCAAGACTTGTTAATTTTTTAATGCTGATAAAGGCAACATTATGATGACAGAGAATAGAAATTATCATAATCATACTATAGAGAACATCAAAAAAAACTTATACAAAAATGTAAAAACTAATTTAGTTCCAACAGATGAAAATACAAGCAATGATATTGTTTTAAGATGGGAAAATAAAAGATACATTAATGGGTCAGTTTCTTATAGATTAAAAACCCGTAATAGTGCTGTGGCAAAAGCTTATGCACTCCCTAAAGTATACAAACCAGGTCTAAATGGGAGATTAATTGTTTCCACAATTGAATCACAGACTTAAAATCTAGCAAAATACTTATCAAATGTTCTAAAACCAATTTCAGGAAAAACTGAGTCGTTCGCTAAAAATAGTTTTGATCTAAAAAATAACATTTTAATATCTTCTACTTATGTATCAGTATCTTTAGACGTGGTCTTAATGGTTGATAATATTCCTCTCGATTTGGCTTTGGACTGTATTGAAGAGAAATTGAATTAAAATAAATATCTAAATAAAATATCAAAAAATAAAATATCAAAAAATAAAATATAAATTGCTATCAGAACTGTTTTTAATAATACATTTTTTTCCTTCAATAATATATTCCATAAAAAGTTATCAGATTGTCCAGTGGGATCTCCTTTATCTCCGTCAGTATCGAACTTGGTTATGGAAGACGTCAGAAAAAGAGCCTTATCAAAATTATCTCTCAAACCGATTCATTATAAACGTTACGTAGAGGACGCATTGACAGTTTTACCCACTAATAAGATTACAGAACTTTTTAAACATCTTCAACAGTATCGATGATTTCATTCAGTTTACACTCGTGGTACAAAAAACAAAAATTCAGATTTAGAGATTCAAAGAAAATGTAATGGAAAACTAATAACAAATTGATAAAAAAAAACATCTCGGTCGGTTAGTTACTTAAATTTTGAATACCATCAGATGTTCAGCCAAAAATTACCATCCTTTGCCATTAATAGAGAAGGTCATAAGAGAACGTATCCACGAAATATATAATTATTTCATTGTAGAAAAAAATAAATAGAATTTGTTAAAACATTACAATAAGACAGATCTAAAAGTTACCCTACCATACAACCAAGGTCTTTCAGAAAGATTGAGATCTTTGAAAAAATTCAATATAAACGTTTACTTCAAAAATGACCACACTCTGGAAAAATTATTACCTAATAAAAAGGATTCTGATAAAATAGAATAGTTTATTTAATTAAATGCACTGGCTGTAATAAACTCTATATAGGTGAAAGTGGCAGGAGATTAAAAAGCACAATTTACTATCCGTGAATGTAGAAGTAATGATGTCTGTATTTTGGTGATGATCCTGATAGTCTATAATTATTCATTTACGTTCTAAATCAGACTTTATTCTCTAAGAGATAGTGCATATTTATAAAACACTATCATATTTTTTATCATTGTGATTCATATAGATATATTTATTTAAGAGGTATTTATATCTATTTCCTTTTTATGTATGTGATTTTATAGGTCCTCCCATACTACTTTTTCAATTAAATATTTAATATCAAAGCTTGGGACTTGTTCTTTTCGTATCTATGAACTTAATAAACTAATAATACAGTTATGTATGACAAAAGCAAATAATATTTATATCAATAATGAATATTTGAATAAATTAAAGTTCTGATTTTTGATCACATAATTTCGCATAATCCAGACTTTTGAAGCAGTATTTCACATAATAATCCACTTTTCATAGCATAATTTAAAGATTTTCCACAGCAGAAAAACTGGTCTCCAACAATCCTATACCAGTTTCCTTTTATCTTTACTTTTCTGCACTGTAACCCATACTATCGCTTGCTACTTTTTTTTCCTTCTAGCATCTGTTTCACTCAAGTGATTATTCCCACACTCACTTTACCCTTGCCTTTTTCTTTTTGTGCCCCTTGAAGGTCCCATCTGAATTCATTCGGCAATATACTTTTTATTCTTTCCCAATCCTTTTCCACTAACCACATTCCCGTTAGACTTACCACCTCACAATTATCTGCATATTTCCAGAATTCGCTGTCCTTTTTAATTCCTGCTACATTCCAACCAATTATCTTAACCTCCTCCTCTTTTCCTTAGGCTGCATTCCTATCATTTCCTCTAGTTTTATTCTTATTCCTACTAGTTTCTTTTTCCTAAACCTCGTTCTTCTATTTTTTTCCATCTCCTATACTTTAAAAAAGGCGTGACTTTCTTCACCAGTTCTTCTTTTTCATCATTCCATGTAGGAATTACAACTCTATTTGCGACACTCTTGTATATGTATACATATAATTAAAAACTAAAGGTTAACAACCACCGCAGGGTCCCACTGGGAGCAACAGTCTTCTAAAAAATGACATCGGCTCCCAGTAGGACCGCTGTAAATCCCATTCATGGCCACGTCTCACAACCGTGAGATAGGTGGTCACAGGACACGACGAAATCACAACGACAGGT
>JAABKJ010007606.1:0-11656 GCA_011634705.1 Andricus grossulariae
TATATATATATATATATATATATATATACATATACATGTATATATAGTTTTTTAATTCAAGAAAATCGTTCTCTCAGGGTACAAAGTGAATTGCACGCCTCATTGACATACGCCCCACGTCCTCAGGATGTCGTCACGCCGAAAACCACGAAGTTACGCGCGTATTCCCGCCTATAATCACGCCGGTGATTATAGGCGAAACGCCCGCAGAACATTTTCATACACAAATGTATTTCCTCGCACGTGAGCACTGAGCATTCGGATGCGGATGCACGTGTGCGAAAATACGACGACACAAAGGGACCGCTGTGGTCGCCACATTTACCAGGGTGCAACCCCCGAAGTACGACAGCCTTTGATAGCTCACTTTGTGGCTACACCACAAACCGCGTTTTCCGTTGTATGTATTCGTATCCGGAAACCGTACGAATAAGCGCGTGCTACGTGCTTGTGTCACAATATCCGGTCATCGATGGCGACCTATCGCCATGAATTATTCACCAACGAATGAATAAAATTTGTTGCCTCTTCTTCTTGCAGATCCTTTTATGTGCTGTAAACAATACTCTTGGTGGTAAGCTTTAAAAATATATGTATGCAATGATATCTTATTACGCACTTTCACTTCCACTAATCATTTAAAAAGTATCGATTTATTTTACCCACAGTATTCTCAACAACGAACCCAGTTTCACACTTTTCGACATCGTATAAATGAGGAATTAGTCAAACAAGGGCGACACGCGCCTACAAAAAAGGGTGTTGCAGCCTATTAAGACGATAATTAAGTCTTTCAAATTTCCACCTGACATACCTACTATACCATTCATTCCTTTCCCTGCCTCTACGTATCTACCCTCTACTACCCTTCCTCTACTCACACTCACTTCCCTACTACCCCACACCTTACTTCTCATACTCCCCCCCCTCACTCCCTCTCACTTCCTCTACTTCCCCTCACGGAAAAAAGTACGACGGACGGGCAATCACTCGATTGATACTACATGGCAGGCCTGCCCAGATTGGAGAAAAAGACTCATTCACCACATGTTCGAGTTCCACCACCACCGACCTCTAATCATTCAACTTCACGAGAGCGACTACCCCCCAGCCTCTGGACCCGAGAATAGGTCGATGGTGGTGGAACTCGAACATGTGGTAAATGAGTCTTTTTCCCCAATCTAGGCAGGCCTGCCGTAAGGTGCCGTTTAAAAAATACGGAACGCCTTTAGAGGGTGGTCACCTTGATTGTTACGCTAATGTTAAAGTTACGTACACTTACTATATAAGAAGCATTACGAGGGGGAGGGGGGGTCAAAATTTCCAGATAAAAGCGTTACGCATTTTTTGAACGGCCCCTAAGGGTTTCTTCTCGAGGCTATAAAATCCTAAAAATGTATACCATGTTAATCTCGGTCTTTGTACTTCCCCCACATTTATGTATAGACCTATTAAAATTAAATGTCAAGCCACTGATAACTGTAATTTGGTAATTGTGAATTCTCTTTTGTTAAAGCTTCTGCGGCTTTAACAAACACATTGTCATCACGTGTTTTGTGCTTCGCACTCGATTAGTATATCCTCAGAATCCGAATTTTTCTATTTCATGTTCAGCTCTATTTTATTAAATGTATATTATATTAATGTATGTACCTTGGTCCAGGACTGCTTATTCAGATATTACAAAATAAAGAAGAAATTTTTTCCGCCTATTTCGATTCAATATTACTTTCCAGGAGAGTATAGCATCATATCTTCTTTACTGACTTTATGAGCTACCACTTGACAGACTAATTATATATATATATATATATTTTTTCTTTTCGGTTTAGGCGTGAATTCCTGATCAATCTCTCTAGCGATCACCCCACGTGCGAAGAGCCTCACAAAGTTGTTATGTATGGTTCCCCACTTGGGCCCATTAGTATCCAAGGTCTTTGTTTCAGGCGTCATTAACTCTACTCATATTCTTTTTATAAACTATTTGTCGCCACACTTTTCTGTCCTGGCATACTATTCTAGCTTCCTTCAAGTCCATGCATTTTTTCATGCAAGGTCTCGTGTTTCTATGGCTTCTTATATCTCTTCGGATTAATGTTTCGTTCACAGATTCTAACCATTCTTTCGGCGGTCTACCTCTGGGTATTCTGCCATTTATTTTACCTTTGTACCCCTGTTTGGTCAGTCGTTCTTCTTTCATTCTTTCAACATGTCCGAAACACCTAAACTGATTTCTTTCCCATATATCAACTAGTGTCTCTTCTGTACCACCTTCTTTGAGGATTATCTCGTTTCACACTTTGCGTCCATCAGTGTTTTCCCGCATATTATGCGCAGAGATTTCATGCCAATCGCTTTGATTTTACTCTTGTCCTTTTCTTGACATGTCCGTGTCTCGCTACCGTAAAGTACAGTCAGTACAAATAAAGATTTATATACGGTCATGGAATAAATAAATGTAAATAGCAATGTTTTGAAATGCTTGAAGAAATGAAAATTAGTGAAATTATTCTGCACTCTTTCCGCTATTTCCCTTCTTTCCCCCTTTTTAAAGAATTCCCTTTTTTCCCTGTTTTCAAGAAACTTCCCCTTTTTATCGTTTTTTTCTTTAAAATGCAAAGTGAATTAATAAACCCCAATAACAAAATTAAACTATTCTTCGTTGAAAGTTAATAAATTCATTTTCATTGAAAAGTCTACTATTATATTTTTGGTTCAGAATTTATCGCTTTGGTTAAAAGTTGTACTATTCGGTCGAAGAATCAAATATTTAACTATTGCATTATTGGTTGAATATCGATCCTTTTTACTTTAAAATTCTACAATTTGGTTGAAAATTGATGTATTTTGTTGTAAATTCGTATTTTTTATAGAAAATTAATCTTCTGGATTGGAAATTCAACTAATTGGTTAATAATTGAGGTACTTTGTTGCAAATTAATTTCATTAGTTACAGATCAATCTATTTGGTTAATGAATTCAATTTTTTCCAGTTGCAAATCAATATTTGCAACTTCAAATTCAGCTATTCCATTTTTGGTGAAAAGTGATTGCTTTTATTTAAAAATTTAACTATTTGGCTTTAAAAGTTTGCTATTTTGTTGAAAATTCGTCTTCTCGGGTTGATAATTTCATTCAACAATTCGGTTAAAATTTTTTCTAAATCATGATTTAACAATCTTCCCTAGTTAAAAATTTAACTCTTTAGTTGAAAATTCCTATTTTTAGTTTGAAAATACATCTGTTTTGATAGAAATTTGATGTTTTTGGGTTAAGCAAGCAATTGTTTGCTCAAAATTAATCTGATTAGGTTGAGGATTCAACTATTTCGCTGCAAATTCATGTTTTTTGTCTGAATTCAACTGTTTTTGATTTAAAATTAAAACATGTTTTGGTTGAAATATCAACTATTTCATTTTTCGTTGCGAATTCATCTTTTTGGTTCAATTCGACTGTTTTTTATTTAAAAATATTTTTATTGTTAAAGTACCAACTATCATATTTTTCGTTGAGAATTATTATTTTTTATTGAAAATTTAACTTCTAGATTAAAAGTTGAACTTCTTTGTTAAAATTTTTGTTTGAAGATTCATCATTTTAATTGAAAATTAAATTATTTTGTTTAAAATTTAACTGTTTTGTTTCACATTCATCTTTTTGCATAGAAAATTCGTTCTTTTGGATTGAAAATTCAACTGTCTTCTTAAAAACCTGTCTCTTTTGCTTGAAAGTTCGACTATTTGGTTGAAAATGCGACTTTTAGTTAGACAATTAATTTTGTTCTGAAAATTCAACTATTTGAAAAAAATATATCTTTATAGGTCGAAAATTTAGCTATGTGGTTGAAAATGCAACGATTTTGGTGGAAATTCTACTATTTGGTTAAAAAGTCATCTATTTTTGTACAAAAGCTCTTGGTGAAAAATTCACCTATCTTGGTTGAAAATTCATCTGTTTTCTAAAAAATTCCTGATTTTACTTGAAGATTAGCCTATTTGGTTAAAAATGCAACTGCTTTTGGTTGAATTTAAATTTTTTTTGTTTGAAAATTCGTCTCTTTTGCTTTTGAATTTCGACTCTTTGGATCAAAATTTAATTTGTTTGTTTGTTTGAAAATCAACTTTGAAAATCATAGTTGATAATTTATGTTATTTATCTCTCTTAGTAGAAAATTCGTCTTTTTTGTTTGCAAATTCAACTATTTTTTTAAAAATACAATAATTTCGTCTTGAAGCGACTTGTTTTGAGAACATTTTGGGCTGTGAAATTGGATTAAAATATTATGTTTGTATGTTTAGTGTTTTATTTTGGACATTTATCAAATGAAATCAAAGTAAAATTTTGATTTGAAGGGGGGGGATGTTATTATTTGTGTCGTATGTGCTTTGTGTGATGATATGTGACGAAGAAGGGGATGACTGAAAAAAGTGTTCAAAATAGCGTGACTTAGTGTTTGAATGACTCCTTTCTGATCTCTGAAGTATTTATTATTTGCTCGTCATTGCTAAAAAGTTGACAATTTTGGACTGAGGCAATATCATTTTTTTTAAGTTGATCAAATATGGGTAAGAACATTTAAAAATCAAAAATATTCTTCATGATATTATAGTATTTTGTTACTTAATAAGATTGAGTTGATAGACCTCAACTTACAAGCATCAACTATTAGTATTTCGCGACTTTTATTTACATTTTTTCGTGAATGCAATATTTTAAAAAGACTTTGACAATGGCCGTTACTTTTTATATTGCGACATATAATATGCAACTTGTTTAGTGACTGTTTAGGTTTGATATTAAATAAGTAAAGAATTAAATAAAACTGGATTGGAAAAGAGCACATAAATGTGTCTGAAATAGATTATATAAATAATATTTTTGTATGCACCTTAATGTTCTTAGTTTGGTCGGCTTCATTATAATACTTGTCGCATTTTACCGCTGCAGTCTTAAAATTTTCATCGGATTTGTTACTTTCATCAACCTCTGCTAGACAATTGGACATTAATACTGCTAATTTGTCAGACCCTGTTCCTTTTGGTTTCACAGCGTTAACTGCTTTCTAGTAAGAAAGAAGAATAAAACGATTAGAGATAGTTAATGTTTGTAAATTAAACAAATATTTAGGGATTAAAAATTATTTTCACCAACTGACCATATAATTTTCTTGTTTTGTTTGAAAGGCCGGCGTAAATTTTTCATAAGTTTCTCCACGTGCAACATATAGATCATCAACACCCTTGGATGAGTCATCTGCGATGACTGTCTGTAACCATTAAAAATATGATATTTAAAATCTTATTGTTCAATTTGTAATACATTTAATGTAAGTATATAATATGGGGCATTATTTCTTAAGTATACCTACTCAAAAAATCAAAGTTGTTTGATCTGAGTTAAACTTGGGCAAAGTGTTATTTTATTGGATAACAGTTTATGGGAAACAAATTTCGTTATTCGGATAAATATTTACGGAAGGGATGACAATTATGGGATTTTTGTGAATATTGTCTGTTAGGATGATTTTTGACCCTTCTAATAGCCATAAAAATGTTGTTTGGTATAGTTTCGATAGAGGGTTTGCGCCCTTTCCATTGATTATACGCTTTTAAAAGAAATATTTGACCCTCAAAATTGAAAGTAAAAAAATGGACTTTTTTGGAAAAAAAGTATTTTTTCATGCCCTTTTCATTGATCATAAGCTGTTTTTCAAAAAATAAAAATTGGACCTTCAAAAATAAAGGCGATTCGACGTTTCTCATAGAAAGACACTTTTTACTTTTTCATCTTAATGGGAAAGTATTGTAAAATTGGTAAAATTTGACTTTGTCGGTTTTCGTCAAATATCCATCTTTTGAGACTCCCTGAGTCAGAAAATAGAATTTTTACGAAGGTGTCTGTCTGTTTGCTTCTTGACACCATTTTTTCGATAAGGTGCATATTTTTTATTTTAATCGTGAAAATGTTATTGAAAATAAAAAATTCAATTTTGTGGTCAAACTATGCAAGGTACGAAAAAACATATTAAAACAAAAATTTGTTATCCAAGAAGATCTACAAATTTGTTGATAATTATTTTTTTATAAGACGCGTAGTTTTTATTTAATTCGTAAAAAATAACATTAACAAAAAAATTAAAATTACGACACAAGGTACGAAATAGACAAATAAACAATAGACAATTAGACAAAAGTTTTTTACCAAAAAAAGATTGAAATTTTTTTTATCAATTAGTTTCTGATAGGACACGTAGTTTTTATTTTAATCGTAAAAAATAAAATAGAAATAAAAAATAATCTTTTTTTTTAACGATCCAAGCTACAACAAAATGTTGATTAACAAAATTTGTCCCCTTAATTATATCTACAAATTTTCTTTGAACTATTTTTGATAGGACGCGCACTTTTTTAAATGATAAAAATAAGACAATGAAAATACGCCTGTTTCAATATCAATGCACATTATGCATTATAATAGTAATTATACATTTATTGAAATGATACATTTTTCAGGGTTGCTGCGAATGAAAAATAATTTAAATTCAGGAACAAATATTAAAGCAATAATAAAAATAAAATAAAATTTGTACATATAATAATATAATAGAGTTGAACATAATATCGAAAAGTGCGCGATTCGGATAAATTTTAGTCAAGCGCGAAACACGAGATACGTTATGAAAATGTGTTCGTTAAGGCCAAAGGAGCTTTAACAAAAGAGAATTCACAATCACCAAATTACAATTGTTAAATAACCTTTAATTTTAAAAGGACTATGCACAAATGTGGCGTAAGTACATTATCGAGCGCGTTTGGTAAATGAGGGAAAATTAGGAGTTGGGAAGTAGGAAAAGTGATTTAAAATGAGGGGTGGCGAAGTATGGGAAGTGAGGGGTTATGAAGTTAGGGGTAGTTGGTGCAGTGGATGAGTGAAATAAGGGTCGGGGAAGTAGGGAAATTTAAGGGAAAAGAGGGGTGGAAGAGCAGGGGAAGTGATGGAAAGTAGAGGAATTCATTGTAAGTGAGGGGAGGGCTAGTAGAGTCTTCCTTGTGAGTACGGTTTTCGACCCTGATTTTTGAAGGTCAAATATTTCTTTTTTCAAAAAATGATTACCGCCAATGAAAAGTGCGACAAAAACCTATTGAAATTATCCTAGACAACATTTTTTTTATTGATATTAAAAGAGTTAAAATTCACCGAACCAGATAGTATATTCTCAAAAACCACTAATCGCTTATTTTCATAATTAAAAAAAATTTCACTTTTTAACCTTAAAGCTCTTGAAGGAAAAAATCGAAGCTCTTTTTTGAGATGAAAAAATTGAAGAACAAATGCCTTTTTTCCAAAAACATCAAATTTGTTTCTGACTTTCAATGTTGAAGGTGAAATATTTGTTCAAAGAATGCCTGTGACCAGTAAAAAAGGCGTGAAAAAGCCTATCGAAAGTCTACTAGAAGCAATTTTTTTATCACCATTAGAACCGTTAAAATTCTAAGCCAGAAACTTCGCGTTAAAATCTCACAAAAATAAAAATGGAACTCATCTTCTTGTTTCTTCAGTCTACACAAAATGCATTTTTGCAAAAGGTGTGACAAAGTATTTTCAAAAGAGCAAAAAAAATTGGCAGTTAAATAAAAGCTGAATTTCTGTTAATTCCAGAAGAGTCGGTAACAATAGGATGAGTGATATGCAGCTTGTAAAAAATTGTGAGTGACTTACTTGGAAGGCACAGAGAGCCAATAAGAAGAAGATCGCACACTCCATGATCGAATAATTCGTTTGATTTCTACTTCCTCGTAAAAATGAACTAGAAATATTTGATCTCAGTCTGCAAAGCTGCCTTTTTATACTAAATACTTCTCATGTGGAGTGTTTATTTAATTGACAAAAGAGGAACGTATGATCAAATTATCATGACTTAAAGCCTCGGCGAAGGTAATGTTGGGTGAACAAAAATACGTTTTTTTTTCTGGAATCCTTGTTTAAATTGTGAGAATATGCTGATATCATTTGTTACGTCAACATGTTTACAAAGCCAGAAAGGCTGACTGAAATTCGATATGAGGCTAAGTTCAGATTAAATATCATGCATCTATCACGTGTGAAAAAAGTCTTCTTTACACATACGTGACACATACACCCAACGTTTATGTTGATCACCCAAAGATTGATTTAAATTAAAGAATATATTCTTTGGAATAGTGACTGAATTACTGGGACCGGGATAAGCCTACACCAGAAAATCCGACCCAGGCCAAAGCTCCCCATGTCTAGCCTTCCCAGGAGATCAACTCCCACAAAAACTGGTGGTCTGCGTTCTATCTACCCACTCGTTTGAGGCTTTCCTGGACATCCATACCCTGCAAACAAAGGCCCCCCAGGACAAGTTCTCCCAGCAGGTTCAGGCAAATTGAGACATCACTCCCCACAGTATAGACCGGGTTCAGGCTATATCGGACAAGACACCCCAGGACAAGATCCCCACAGTGAAAAACGATACGTAATAGCCTGGCAAATGTTGACAAGTCTTCCCACAGGGTGGCAAATTGGAACATAACTTCCTACATTGAAAAACGATATTTAGCAGCCTGGAAAAAGTGGACATGTCTTCCCATAGGATGCTTAATATCGTTTTTCACTATGGGGGGTGATGTCTCAATTTGCCACCCTGTGGGAAGACTTGTCCACTTTTGCCAGGCTGCCAAATATCGTTTTTCACTGTGGGTAGTGATGTCTCAATTTGCCAGCCTGTGGGAAGACTTGTCCACTTTTACCAGGCTGTTACATATCATTTTTCACAGTGGGGGTGATGTCATGGGGAGGCTTGTCCAATATAGCCTGTCTCAATTTGCCTGAACCCGCTGGGAGGACTTGTCCTGGGGGGTCTTCGTTTGCTGAGTAGGGATGTTCAGACTAACCTGAAACCAGTGGGTAGAAATGTCGCAGACGATTACGTTTTGTGGGAGGTGATGTCCTGGGAGAGGGAGGGGGAGGCTTGACAAGGGGAGGCTTTCCTGGTGTAGGCTTGACGCGGATTCCCTTCTTTTAATTAATATATAAAGTTCTGAAAAAATAATATGGATCATTTTTCTCTAATTGAATTAGCAGAATATCAGTATAGTGATTCATTACATTTCACTAATTTGGATTTAGAGAGCATATTAAAAAAAAATATCGCTTCTAAAGAATGAGAATAGATGAATTGTTTCTTAAAATTTAGATAGTATTTTATTTCAATAAAAAATCTTGATTAAACAAATAGTATTATAAAAATCAATCAAATTTTAACTTTCTTTAAAGGCAGGAGAAACTATTTTAAAATACGTCACTTTGTGGAGTAGGTTATTTGAATTTATCAAAATGTTCCAAAAAAATATTCTCAAAACTTTTGATCACAACATTTGGAACAATATTCAGCACAACTGAACGAAATTTTATTGAGATAATATGAATAACATATGATTGAGATAAAGTCAGAGAAATTATTTATGGAAAGTATTTCATTCATCTATGGATAAAGTAATTCAGCTTTCCTTGAGTGAGAGAAATATTTTTTTCTAGATAAATTATTATTTGTCGAATAAAAAAAAACATTTATCAGATGTTAAAGTTGAGTAGGATCATTTATTTGAATCAAGTGAGTTTTCTTCGATTTCAGTTTTTTTTTTTTCAGTATACAGAAGTATTAGAGGCGACGGGATAATATATTATGAAAAAATATATGTACATGACCAAAAAAAAAATGGTTATATTTTGTGGTAAAATAAGTCAAAAATGTATACCATTATTTATAGTCTCCCTTTCATTATGATTTAATATTTTTAGTAAAACATTATGACAGAAACAGTACTTTTCCCGACAAGGACGTAGTTCAAATATTTAATTCGTACACATCGTTGGCCAAAAAAGTTAAATAAAAAAATTAGTAAAGAGAACTCGACAGATGCGTAAATTGAAAAATATTAGAGCTGAAGATGTTCAAACAATTACACCTTTTTTGATGTATTAATATAGTTTTACGATAAAAAGTAAAAAATACAAAGTAAAGTAAAACGCCTACTACTCCCGAAGAAAAGTTATGTCTAAATTTAACAAATTGTTACTTTGACCTTTTTTTATTTCAATTCGAAGTGAAAGTACCTCTAGGAAAAGTAATTTTTTTTTGGATTTCAAATAACGAAGTGTCTCATCGTCCCGAAATTCGGGATGGCTAGTCGAATATTTTTCGTAAGCTTGGCTAGTCGTTCCCAATTTTCGAGACGACTCGACGCAGCCTTTAAATATTGATGCTTTTTCTCTTTATTGAATGAAAGAGATTATTTGCTTTATACTATTTATTCAATTTAAAAAAATGTTGATTCACATAAATTACTTGCTAAAATTAATGCAATAATGGATTGAATCCCATTACTTTAAACCAAGAAAATTATATTTTTTAATTAAATAAATGTTTGTTACGCAGCCCCTAAATCTAAATTAGTGAAATATCACAAATTACTAGGAAAACTTTACTAATTCCATTAGAGAATAGTGAAAATTACTTATTTGATTAGTTTAGTATATTAAATCAGTCGACCCCGGAAAACTAATAATTTCTTATTCAAAATATATAAATTTACTTGCATATTAATTTTGAAAAGTGATAGAAATGGGAAATGTGATGAATGCCAGCGCTCAAATATTTAATTCGTATACGTCGTTGGCCTCGAATCCAGACATACGGGATTAAAATTAATAAATATGTATATTTATATAAACATCATTTTATAGAGGGGCTTTCGCGGAATTGCAAATAGAAACTTTGGAAAATAATGTAAAATTCAACATTTTTTATCGTAGCCAAATATTGGGAAACTCAACAATGATCCAAATTGTACAAAATCCAAATTATATATCTTGTCCAAAAAGTATTTTTAAAAATGTATTCCTTATTTATACCAGATTTCATAACAATAAGATGGATAGTTTCTTTGCCATAAGAAAGGTTGAATACAATTAAAGAACTTTGAAAAAATTCAAAATTTTGTTTAAAATGTGTATAAGCGAGTTCAGTAATTTATTCCTGGATGGCTAGCTTGGCAACTAAGTAAATGACAAATGACAAATTAAATAGACCCCGAAAAGAGAGATAAGAATAAGTGACAAAGCGCGGCAATAATTATCACAAAACAAATACTTACAGTAGCATCGCAAGATGTCAAGCAATAGAAGCCTCAAATCGAAAATTGATATACCGAATAAATTTTTTTCATTAAATTATTAGAATTTTAAATCAGAAATTATGATTATTAAAAAAATTAACGCAGATGAAAAATATACTCCTTATGTTTTGAAAGACATTCTGTACATATTATTCCACGGAAAAAATGTTTGGGCCATTTCAATTAATCATAAAATTACCAATTTTCGTATTCTGAGCTTGATAATATCTCCAAAATTTGTTATTTTTCAAATAAAATTTAGGGCTTATTCCACAATAAGTAAAAAATACTTTCTAGGGATTATATAATTTTTCAGCGCGCACCTGTTGGATCTCGCGCTTCGCGCTCGATAATGTAATCGCCTCGCGCTACACGCTTGGGCACATTTGCCTTACGCTTTAAGCTCGGTTCCTCTAGGTTTTCGCACTTCGTGTGCTCGCTATTGCGCGCTTTCC
>JAABKJ010007608.1:0-11656 GCA_011634705.1 Andricus grossulariae
GTATTTCAGAAAAAAGAATTCTTCCTCTGATCTCTCTGTAGTTCAGTGGTTAGAGCACCTGACCGGAAATCAGTTGACCTGGTGTACGTATCCCAGCGGAGTGAAAGGAGAAGATCTTTTTTCTGAATAAAATTTAAAGACAACTTTTAAACAAAATAGTTGCATCGTCATATATATATATAGATGAATTTTCAATCAAGAAATGTGAATTTTAAACCAAATAGTTGAATTTTCAACTCGAAAGTATTTTTTGGAATAAAAAGTGAAATAGTAAAAAATTTCAGTTTAAAAAATTCCCGAAAAAATTAATTTAAAAAAAAGAATTTTTAACCTGTATAATTAAACAAAATAAGATGAATTTTTAACCAAATAGTTTAATTTTCTACCAAATTGTTGAATTTTCGAGCCAAACATATAAATCTTCTACAAAACAGATCAATTTTCCACTAACATAATTAATCAATTGTAATAATTTTTTAAAAAGTAGGTAAACTTAAAACCAGGTAGTACATTTTTTAACCAAAAAATTAGATTTTCAACAAAATAGTCAAATCCTCAGCCAAAACAGATTAATTTTCAACCGAACAGTTGAATTTTCTACTAAAAGCGATGAATTTTTAACCAAGAAAGATCATTTTTCATCCAAGAAAAATGTCTTTTCTACCATAAATGATGAATTTTCTACCAAAAGACAAATTTTTAACAAAATAGTTGAATCGTTATACATATAGATGAATTTTCAACTAGAAAAATTTTTTTTTGATCAAAAAATTAAATAGTCAAAATTTACAGTTTAAAAGATTAATTAAAAAAAAAAAAAATTTTGAACCTGTTGGATTAAACCAAAAAATACGAATCTTAAACCAAATAGTTTAATTTACAACAACAAAATTAATTTACAACAAAAAAATTAATTTTCAACCAGTTAGTTTAATATTCCACCAAATTCTTGAATTTTCAAGCCAAAGAGACGAATCTTCTACAAAATAGATCAATTTTCAACTAACATTATTAATCCATTGTAGCAATTTTTTAAAAAGTTGTTAAACTTTAAAACAAGTAGTACATTTTTAAACCAAAAAATACTTATTTAAACAAATTTCGGTTGGATTTTCAACTAGAAAGGATGAATTTTTAACCAAGAAAGATATTTTTTCAACCACGAAAAATGACTTTTCTACCATAAATGATGAATTTTCTACCAAAAGACAAATTTGAAACAAAATAGTTGAATCGTTATACATATATATGATTTTTCAATCAAGAAAGATAAATTTTAAACCTAATAGTTGAATTTTCAGTTAAAAAAATTAATTTAAAAAAAACGAATTTTCAATCTGTTGAATTAAACAAAAAAAAAGCCGATTTTTTAAACAAATAGTTTGATTTACAACCAAAAATATGAATTTTCAATAAAAAAGATAATTTTCAATCAATTTTCAAATAAAATGATACATGAATTGTAGCAATTTTTTAAAAAGTAGATAATTTTTAAACAAAATATTTTTTTTTTCAACTAAAAAATACGAACTTTTAAAAGAATAGTGGAATCATCAACCAAAATAGATTAATTTTCCATCGAAGATTTGAATTTGCAACCAAAAATGATTAAAGATTGAATTTCTACCAAAAAAGACGAATTTTCAGTCAAATTGTTGAATTTTTAACAAGAAAAATCAATCTTTAATGAAACATATGTTCGAAAAAAAAAATAGAATAGTTACATTTTCAGTTGAAAAAATTGAGATGACTTTTTAAATAAAATAAATAATCTTTAACAACAACAAAATTAATTTTAAACAAAAAGAGTTCAACCCAAAAGATGATTTCTTAACCAAGAAAATTAATTTTCAAAAAATAGAATAGTTAAAATTTCAACTAAAATTTTGAATATTCAAAAAAAAAAATTAACACATCAGTTCAAGTTTCAACCAACTAGTTGAATTTGTGACAAAATAAATATGCCTTTTTAAGAAAATAGTTACATTTTTAACAAAATATTGAAATTTTTAACCACATAGTAGAATTTTTACCCAAACTAAATTTACCAACCGCAGATTTTGGTGTGACCCCCCCCCCCCTTAAATTTGTAACGTAGTTTATGGGCGATCCCTAATCATGATTTAATAATTAATTGAAAAATTTCAAAACTAATATAATTTTTTGTTTTTTGTTGCAGGTAAGTCCTCATTGACTTGGCTATTTTCGTTTAAATTTTTACCATGCAGAAGGAGCCCGTGAGTAAGAGTTTAGTCAATTTAGAGACAGATTTATTATTTATTTCAATTTTTTTAAGATACGATATTACACTAATTTTTCGTCTTTCACTACTTTTTTGTTTTATTAAGAGAAACAGTGGGTAGGATTTAAATATATTAATAAGGTTTTTGATTGGACTGATTCAGTTTTGAAATGTCATTTTCGGAAATCTTGCAAAACTTCAAAACAAATTAAAATGTAGCGGTTCAAATTAAGAAATAATGAAAGGTATAACAAATCAAATTTGAAAGAAGCAAATTGCGTGGTAGCCACTGGACCGCAAAACCGTGAAATGACATTTTCAATTTAAAGAATTTTCAGTTTTTCAATTATAAATATAAATAAATAAACGTTTTTATTCAATTTTAAATCATGTTCAAATACTGTTTTAGTCTAAAATATTCAATTTTTAACCCATTTAATTTAAACATTTTCAACTAATGAAAAAGAACAATTCTTTTATATTTAGCAATATTTGACGGTTTATTTAAAATGAGCAGTTGAAAATCAAACATTCAAAACTAAATAATTTTAAACTAAATTGTTCGAAATAGAAATCTTTGAATCGTTAAAATTGCACAGTGCTAAATTTAAACTTCAATCCATTTAAACATATTTAAGTGAAAGTGTTGAATTTTTTTGCATAAATGAAACAGGATTTTTTTTGTTTTTTAAATTTATATTGAGTTGAGGGCGGATAAATTTCGTATTTTAAACATTTTTATTGAGTTTGAAACGAGGACATTTTATATTTTTTAAATTTTTATCGAGTTGGACCGGAGGAAATTTTGTATTTCAATATTTTATTAATTGGAGGATGAATAATTATTTATTTTTATCATTTTTGTACAGCGTTGAACGGGAAGAAATTTTTTTTCTGACTTGGAAGAGGCCACTTTTCTCTTTTAGCATTTTTATTGAGTTGAAGATGGGAATTTTTCATTTTCAATCTTTTTTTCTGAATTGGAAGAGAGTAATTTTTTATTTCTTAACAATTTTATTGGGTTGGAAGGAAAGAAATTTAAATTTTTTTCTAAATTGGAAGAGAAACCTTTTTTTAAAAAGATTTTTATCGACTTGGAAGGGAGGAAATTTTTGTTTTACTTTTTTCTGAATTTGGCAGAGGAACATTTTTTTAATTTTTAAGATTTTTATCGAGCTAGAAGATAAGAAATTTTGGTTTTACTTTTTTCTGAATTGGAAAAGGAAAATTTTTTATTTTTAAGATTTTTATCGAGTAGGAAGAGAGGAAATGTTGGTTTTCAAGTTTTTCTAATTCTTAATTGAGTTGAAAGAGAGGAGGATTATTTGTAATTAAAATTCAAAAAAGTTTATTTTCAAGCAATCAGTTGAATTTTCAACAAAATAGTCAAATTTTCAGTTGAAAAGAAATTTCTACTAAAATTATGAATCTTTAACCGAAAAAATGAACTTTCAAGAAAGTAGTTCAACTTTTAACCATGGAGTTCAATTTTCATCTTGAAACGATGAATTTCCAACAAAAAAAAAAGATTTTAGTTTAAAATAAAAACGAATTTTCAACAAAATACTTGAATTTTCAACTAAAACAGATTAATTTGCAAACCAAACAGTTGCACTCTAATTCAATTTTTAGTTAACAAAATTAATTTTCAATAAAAAGAAAAACATTTTTTTTAAATAGTTAAATTTTCAGTTAAAAAATATAATTTTTAACAAAAAAAAAAACGAATTTTCAAACAAATAGGTAATTTTTCAACCAAAAAGATTATATTTCAACCACAATAAATATAACTTAAAATTCATTAACTGCATCATTAATTACAGAAAGTAGTAAATTATCAATATTTTCAGGGGAAAAGTGGTTTAAACAAATGAAAGTTGTTTAAAGAATTGCCAAATATCGTTAAAAAAAAGTATATTACTCTCAAGATTCATTCTTAAGAAAGTCTTAAAAAAGAAATATTATTTTTCACGATTCCAAGGCAAATAAAATGTCTTTAAACAAATAATAATTGTTCAAACAATTCAAAATTGGTTAGAAAATAGTTTGAAACTTGTCACTTATCGAATAAGAATAATTAATTGTAAAAAATACCGTCTTTGCACGAATTTCACATAAAACTGCTATTTTGTATTCTTTGGGGCATTTTCTGGGCACATTATTTCTTAAAATTCATGGGAAAATTTGAACTGATTTTGTATTTTGAAAAATGAATTCAAATCGGAAATTGAGAAACGAAGAGAATAAACAAAATTCCTTAGATTCATATGAAAATTA
Organism: Andricus grossulariae; assembly: GCA_011634705.1. Classification (NCBI taxonomy): domain Eukaryota; kingdom Metazoa; phylum Arthropoda; class Insecta; order Hymenoptera; family Cynipidae; genus Andricus; species Andricus grossulariae. The sequence continues at coordinate 4,520 of JAABKJ010007608.1, forward strand.
ATTTTTTTTTTTAATTTCTAAAATTTTCAGAAACGATTCTGAAAGATTTTAAGGCAACTTTTTATTTTGTTACATTTTTTTAGGAAAATTCGAATAATTTCAAAAATTATTTAGAAGGTTTAGAAGTTTTGAAAAGAATAAAAAAAATAATATGAACATTTCAAAACATTTTGAAAACAGTGTAGATTTTTGAAAATTTTGAAAGAATCGAAATTGTTTATGAATTTTAAAAGGCTTCAAGAGAATCAAAAAATTTATCTTGAAAATACAAGTACCGATGGCACGGGTTAATGTTAACCGATTTCAAAAAATTTAGGGAATTTCTATTTCCGGTAAATGAACAAATTTGGGGGATCGATCACCAAAAATCGAAAGTCGAATTTTTACAGCATATTTTTAGCCGAGTTGCTGTATTTGTTTTGTTTTGCATATCGTACCCAAAGTGGTCGGTGCCTCGTACCCTCTTCGTGTCCAATGTTGACGGTACATCGTACCCTCTTCTTGCCAAAAGTGGTCGGTACATCGCACCCAAAGTGGTCGGCACATCGTACCCTCTGCGTACCCAAAGTGTTCGGTACATCGTACCCTCTTCGTGACCAAAGTTGACGGTACATCGTACCCAAAGTGGTCGGTACATCGTACCCTCTTCTTGCCAAAAGTGCTCGGTACATCGTACCCTCATCGTACCCAAAGTGGCCGGTACATCGTACCCTACATCACAGGGAAATCTACCACGGTTAATTTTTGTTGCAGGTACATTGTACCCTGAAATGGGTCTTTAATTCACACATTATTTTTTCCGAGAGTCCAAGGCTAGTTATAGAATTAATTAAAGTTGTGATTGTAACGGTAGCGAGATAGCTTGAGAAACAATGCAGATCATAGTAAGTTTGCCGCACCAATGACCACCCTTTCGAGTTTATAAGGGTGAATAATAAAGTACTTTTGCACACATATCCAATATCCATGTAATGTAAATTAAACCAAACATTGTTCGGCGCCTGCGCCAACATCACGTGCGCCGCAAGGGATGTGTCTGTGTATGTTTGCCAGGCAGGTGCGATTTTGCTGCAGTTTTCTTCAGGCGATCGCGTGTGTAGGACGATTGTATTGTTTTCCTCCTGAAATCGCAGCGCGAGTGCAAAAATTCACCTAAAACATCGATTATTGTTTCTGGTATTTCAAAAAATCAAGTCCCTATAGGTCCGCCCGCAAAAAAAATTCTAACCCCTTCCAGACGATGTATAAATTAAAAATTAATTTGTCTGGTGTCATATTACATGCTACAGGTTAGTTAGAGACTTTTAGGGTAAATAAGCCTAAAAAGGACTTTTTAATTTAATTTTTTTTTAAAGTTGAGTCAGTGTTTTTTTAGAATCGCACGGCAATTGCAAATATATAAAAGTGAATGAATTTCAATGTTAGATATTCCAAATTCAGTCATTTTCAACATGAAATCTTCAAAATTGAATTATTCCAAAAAAAAACTTTCAAAATTTCATCATTTTCTGATATACACATTAAATATTGAAGTTTTTGGCTATTTTATTTGTTCTTTTAACAAATATCAATGTAATTCTTTGATAATAAAGTCTAAATATTGCATCTGTATATGCATTGACTGTAAATATTGGAAGATTTACCATTAAAATAGTATAAAACGTGTTAAAGTTGTTCATATTTTTATTAGGTGTCATATTACACGATTCAGGTTAATTAGGTGTCATATTATACAATTCAGGTCAATTAGGTGTCATATTACACGTTGCAGATTAATTAGAGACTTTTCGGGTAAATAATCTATATAAAGGACTTTTCAATTTTATCTTTTAAACAAGTAGAGTCAGTTTTTTTGTTTGTTTATCATCGCACGGCAATTGAAAATCTATAAAAGTGAATGAATTTCAGTAGCCATTTTCAATTTGAAATCTTTAAAATTGAACTATTTAAAATAAAACATTAAATATCATCATTTTCTATTATACACATCAAATATTAAAGAGTTTTCATTTGAAAATATTCAAAATTAAAGAAAACTCTATGGGTGTTTCTCCATCTGAAGGTGAATTTTGCTTTCCCGTGTAATATCTTTGCGAATATTGATTGAATTGCTTTAAAATTTGGAAAAAATTTTCTTTTTGGTAACATTGACCAGAAGCATAAGAGAGATACAAATTATTATACATTCAAAATATATTGAACAAGCATTAAATATGTGAAAAATTACTTTTACTTCTTCTCCATTTACAAGTCACTAAGTTTGAGATGGATTTTTGGAACCAAGTTTCATAAAACAAAAATTCTGACTTGAAGGTCTGTGTACTTTTATTAGGTGTCATATTACACGCTGCAGGTCAATTAGGTGTCATATTACACGCTGCTGATAGTAGTGTTTTTTTTTGTTTATCATTGCACGTCAATTGCAAATCTATAAAATGGAATGAATTTCAATGGTAAATATTCCAAATTTAGTCATTTGCAATTTTAAATCTTCAAAATTGAACCATTCCAAAAAAAACTTTCAAAATTTCATCATTTTCTAATATTCGCATTAAATATTGAAGATTCTTCAATTAAAATTATTCAGAATTGAAGAACTTGCAATTGTAAATCTTCAAAATTAAAAAAAAAAACATTCAAAATTACATACATTTAAAATATAAATCTTGAAAATTGAATAATCTTAATTCTATATATGTTTTCGAAATTCAAGAATTTTCAATGGTAAATCTTAAAAATGGAATATGTTTCAATTTTAAGTCTTCAAAATTTGAACTATTCCAAAAAGAATTCAAATTTGCGTCGTTTTCTATTATACAAATATTGAAGAATTTTCCATTGTAAGTCTTCAAAATTGAACTAAATCTTCAAAAAAAAAAAAAAAAAAAAACGTGGAAAATTACAGGATTTTAAACTATAAATATTCAGAATAACTGAATCTTCAATTGTTAATCTTAAAAATTAAAGAATTTTAAATTGCAAATTATAAAGATTGTAAAATTTTCCATTGTAAATCTTCAAAATTGAACTTTCCCAAAAAGCCTTAAAAATTACATATCTTTAAAATATAAATCGTGAAAATTGAATTATATTTTAATTCTATATTTTAAAAATTCAAGAATTTTCAATTTTGACTCTCGAAAATTGTGGAAATTTCAATTGTAAATTTTTAAAATTGAAGAGTTTTTAATTTTAGAAGTTTATATTTAAAAAGTATGCAACTTTAAAGTTTTATAATTAAAAATGTTGTCATTTTGATGACTTTTATTTGTGCATCTTTAAAACAAAATAAATTTCATTTTTAATTCTTCAAAATACATATTTTTATATTATAAATTCATGTATTGAATAAGACATTTTGGATTTAGAAACTCTATTGCTATATTTGAATTGGATTAGCCAACTTGAATTTGTAAATTCTATTATCAAATTCCGATTCATCGAAATTAAAAAACTTTAGAATAATTATTTTCATGGAAATCGGATCATTAATCGAGATTCTGCAAAATGACCAATGAGTTTTTCAAAAAATTGTTTCAAAAAATATGAAAGAAATATTCTTAATCTCAAATACTTTCAAAATTGCTTCTTCTAGCACCAATAAATAGTTTTGTGCAAAAAAAACAGATATTTCAAAATACTTTTGAAAAAAAATGGTTACTTTCAAAAGTGGCCTTTATGATAGAGAACCACACATATCCAAAATTTCAAACTATTTTTTTTAAGAAAACGTAATTTATAAAAATTTAGGAATTGTACAACCATTTGAAATTTTTGAAAAATGTCACTGTTTCCAAACTTTCAACAAAGTGGTCGGTACCTAAACAGAAATCTTAATTTTCTCTAATTGTCACTGAAATAGAAAATTAAATAATTTGGTAAGTAATTGTAAACCTTTTGAATCCGGCTTGCGTAAAATAGTAAAGAGCTCGAGTAAACTGAGTATCCGGCTCATACAAGTAGTCTAATCCTCTACTCTTAATTATCTTTGTTAAGAAAATAAAAATAATAAAAAGATATTGCATATTTAAAATTGCTCAATTCAAGAAAATAATTTTATAGTCTCAAGTGACCTATTTTAATAATCTTGTAATAACCATTAAAAATTGGAGACCAAAGAAGGTCTTTTTGTAAATTTAAACAAATTTGAATTCCTTCAAAATTAAATACGTGTTGAAGACCGTCAAAAAGCTTTAAAAATTTGAACTTATAAGACAAAGAATGAAAAAGCTCCCATAAGTTAATACAAATTTGAATAAAAAATGCAATAAAAAGAAAATGTGATCAAGAAGCTCAGTAATAGAATAAATAACGATTCTAGTTAACCAGATGATAGTAAATTATTTTAACGAGTTCCTATGCAATTGACTGTTCCATGAATTCCTGATGAACATTAATTATTGTTTAATGATAACTAATTAATTAATTGTTTAATAATGACCCTTTCTTCTGAAAAGAAACTCGATTTATTTTCCAACATTTTGTTATGGATTTTACAGAAAGTCTTATATGATTTGAGAACCTTGTATATGATTTACAGAAGTTTCCTTATAATAGCGTAAACATTTCAGTAAATTCAATATGAATGACACAATTTTGGGGTGAAATTTATTTTTTTTAGTTGCAAATTCCTCTATTTTGTTGAAAATTGGTCTTTTTTGGCAGAAAATTAACCTTTTTGGTTGAAAATTAAAATATTTGGTTGAAAATTTATGTATTTTGTTAAAAATGATTCTCTTTAGTAAAAAATTAATCTTTTTTTTTACGTGGAATTTTTTTTATGGACATTGGATCTTGTACGTTAAAAATTCATTTGTTTGTTTGAAAATTTAACTATTCCGTTGAAAATTTATTTTATTTGGTAGAAAATTCATCTATTTTGTTGAAAATTCTTTTTTTTTGGTGGCAATTTAACATTTTTTGTTGAAAATGCATGTATTTTGTTGAAAATTATTCTTTTCTTGGTAGAAGATTAATGTTTTTGGTTGAAATTTCATTTCTTTGGTAGAAAATAATTTTTTTTTTTCAATTAAATCTTAATGTTTTGGTTGTAAATCCACCTGTTTTGCTGAAAATTTGTCTTTTTTTGGTAGAAGATTTATCTTTTGGGTTGAAAATTTAACTATTTGTTTGAAAGTTAATTTTTTTAATTAAAGATGCATCATTTTAGTTGAAAGTTCATTTCTTTGGTTAGAAATTTAACAAATTTTGTTGAAAATTCGTATTGTTTTTTGTTAAAAATCAATTTTTTGTTACTCAAAATGTCGGTATTTCATTTTTGCTAAATAATTTATCTTTTTCAGTTGAAAATTCATTTATTTGGTTTAAAACTCGTATTTTATAGTCGAAAATTCAATTATTTTGGTAGAAAATGCACATTTTTAGGCTGCAAATTCAACTTTTTTTTTCAAAAATTTGTCTTTATGACTTGAAAACTCCATATTTTGCATGAGATGCTTTTCCTTTATTGATTGAAAAATCTTTCTTGGTTCAAACTTCAACTCTTTTGTTGAAAATTCGTATTTTTTGGTTAAATTTAACAGTTTTTAAATTGAAAATTAAAATATTTTTTGGTGCAAATATGAAATATCGCACTTTTTGTAGACAATTAATTTCTTGTATCAAAGATTCATCAGTTTGGTTTGGACATGAAACTATTCCCTTGGAAATTTACTTTTTCTTGGTTCTAAATTAATTATTATAACTGAAAATGTAACAATAAAATTTTACATGAATAAATCTTAAATTTGTGTCATTTTTATCATGCACAATAATGTGGCATTCATTAGTAGGCATTCGTAGATATATAGTAGTAGATATATACAGTGCCGGTTCTGGACCACATTTGAGATCCAGAGTCCGTCTTGTAATACGTCCTCCTCCCCCTCCACCTCCTCCTCTGCCACCTCCTTTTTCAACCAACAACAGTTACATTTTCAACAAAACAGTTGAAATGAGTTTTATAACCTCCTCCTCTTTCTGCTCCTCCTTCTCCAAACCAACAACAGTTATATTTTCAACCAAAGAGTTGAAAACTGAGTTTTATATCCTCCTTCTCTTCCTGCTCCTCCTCCTCCAACCAACAACAGTTTTTTTTTTAAATTTAATAGTTGAAACTTCAACTCTTAGGATAAAAATGCAACTTCTGTTGGTTGGAGGAGGAGGACCAGAAAGAGGAGGAGGATATAAAACCAAGCTTTCAACTCCTCCTCCAACAAACAACAGTTATATTTTCAACCAAAGAGTTGAAAACTTAGTTTTATATCCTCCTCTTTCTGCTCCTCCCCCAAACAACAACAGTTGCATTTTTATCCTAAGATTTGAAGTTTCAATTCGTAAGTTGAAAAAACTGTTGCTGGTTGGAGGAGGAGGAGCAGGAAGAGAAGGATATAAAACTCAGCTTTTAACTCTTTGGTTGAAAATGTAACATTTTTTGGTTGGAGGAGGAGGAGTTGAAAGCTGAGTTTTATATCCTCCTCCTCTTCCTGCTCCTCCTCCTCCAACCAACAACAGTTTTTTTAACTTAATAGTTGAAACTTCAACTCTTAAAATAAAAATTCAGCTGCTGTTGGTTGGAGGAGCAGGAAGAGGAGGAGGATATAAAACTCAGCTTTCAACTCCTCCTCCTCCAACCAAAAACAGTTACATTTTCAGCCCAAGAGTTGAAAGCTGAGTTCTATATCCTCCTCCTCCTCTTCCTGGTCCTCCAACCAACAGCAGCTGCATTTTTATCTCAAGAGTTGAAGTTTCAACTCTTAAGTTAAAAAAACTGTTGTTGGTTGGAGGAGGAGGAGCAGGAGCAGGAATTGGAGGAGGATATAAAACTCAGCTTTAAGCTCCTCCTCTTCCCACCAAGAACAGTTACATTTTCAACCAAAGAGTTGAAAGCTGAGTTTTATATCCTCCTCCTCTTCCTGCTCCTTCTCCTCCAACCAACAGCAGTTTCTTTAACCTCTGAGTTGAAACTTCAACTCTTAGGATAAAAATGACATTGCTGTTGGTTGGAACTTGGAGGAGGACGAGCAGGAAGACCAGGAGAATGATATAAAACTCAGCTTTCAACTCTTTGGTTGAAAATGTAACATTTTTTGGTTGGAGGAGGAGGAGTTGAAAGCTGAGTTTTATATCCTCCTCCTC
>JAABKJ010007609.1:0-11655 GCA_011634705.1 Andricus grossulariae
CCCATTTCTACTTTTAGAACTACCCATTTTTTTTAGAGTTGCAAAATTCGGCAGAACTACCCGTTAGAATATGCCCTAGTGTATTATATCGTATGGTATTGTACGATACATGGTGATATTGTATGGAACCTACTGTATGACATTGTATCATATTGTATGATAATATATGATAATGTATGCTAATATATTATAATGTATTATACTGTATCATAATGCATTATATTGTATCATAATTGAGAGAGGGAGGGGGTAGAGAGAGGGTGCTGATCTCAAAATAAGACATTCAAACTAGTCAAATACATACATTATCACGTAAATTGGAATCGTAGAAATGTTAGAGTTAATAAACCTTTCATAACATTGCATGTACCCTAATATCACATATTTAAAGTGATTGAACAAACTTTATAAGATAATATGCGTCCAAATTTTCCAAAGGTCGCATGGGAGTGGGGTCTCCTTATACAGGATGTCCCAGTATTCAAAAAACATTTTTGCACTTTTGAATTTTCAAAAAAAAATGGTGTCGAAAATAATTATAAATTTTTTTGCAAAAGTTAATAATTACCGAGTAATTAGCAATTAATGATTAATCGATCAGAAACACGCGTTAGACGGTCGACAGTCCGTGTGCCGTCGACAAGAGTGTGTGCATAAACAAGTTCAGTTCGTATAATTTTTCCTCCGTTCGCTTTTCCAGTAGGTTGTGACTGTCTGGTGTAACTTCACACGTCAATCAGATAGAAAAATTAAAAAATATATTTTCCACAATCAACCAAATTAGACAACATTCTCATGAATTCTGTAAAATTCCCTTTAATTATGCAGAATTTTCGAAAACTCAGTAGAACTCTCCTGAATTGTGAAGAATTCTTCTGAATTCTGCAGAATTTTCTTAAAAGGAGCAAAATGCGCTCTAATTCTGTGGGATTCTTTTGATTTCAGCAGAATTCTTTTGAATTCAATGGAATTCTCTTGAATTTTGTATCATTCTCATGAATTCAGTAGCATTCTCATAAATTCAGTAGAATTTCCGTGAATTAATCAAATTTCTCTGCAATTCTGTAAAAATATCTCGTAAAATCAGTAGGATTCTCTGAAATAATGTAGAATTCTCCTAAATTGTGTATAATTTTTTGAAATTCAGCAGAATTCTCTTGAAAGATGTAAAATTATCTTCAACTTTGCAAAATTCTTTTAAATTCAGTAGGATTCTCCTAGGTTTGGCAAAATTCTCTTAAATTTAGTCAAATTATCGTTATTTTATTATTATTTTATCAAATTATCTTCTTCAGCAAAATATTCTTGAAATCAGCAAAATTCTTTCGAATTCAAGAGAATTCTTCAGAGTTTGGCAGAATTCCCTTGAATTAATCATAACTCTCTGGAATTTTGTAAAAATATGTCGTAAATTCAGTAGAATTTTCTTGAATTATGTAGAATTCTTTTAAATTGTGTATAATTATTTAAAATTCAGCAATATTCTCTTGAATTCAGTAGAATTCATTTGAATTCAGTATAATTCTCTTCAAATATGTAAAATTCTTTTCAACTTTCTTTAATTCTATTAAATTCAGGAGAATTTTCCTAAGTTTGGCAGAATTCTCATGAATTTAGTCAAATTATCGTGTTTTCTTTCGAATTCAGTAGAATATTCTTGAAATCAGCAAAATTCTATTGAATTTAAGAGAATTCTTTAGAGTTTGGCAGAATTCCCCTGAATTTATTTATTTATCTGAAATTCTGTAAAAATATCTCGTAAATTCAGTAGAATTTTCTTGAATTATGTAGAATTCTCTTAAATTGTATAAATATTTCGTAAATACAGTAGAATTCTTTTTATTTATGCATTGTCTTAAAATCTGCTTAATTCTCTTGAAGTTCGTAGAATTCTCTTCAATTCAGTAGAATTCTCTTACGTTTGGCAGAATTCTCTTGAGTTGAGCAGAATTCTCTTGAATTTAGTAGAATTCTCTTGAGTTCGGCAGAATTCTCGTGCAATCTGTAGAATTCTCTTGAATTAAGTAGAACTCTCTTGGATTTCCGTAAAATTATCTTGAATTCTGTAAAAGACTCTTGAATTCTGTAGAATTCTCTTGAACACTTTTGAACTTATTACAAATTTTTTAACACTTCTGAATTCATTAGAATGAGCTTTGATTTATTTTGAATTTATTAGTCTTTATAATTTTTATTGTTGTGAACGTTACCAAAAATTTCGATGAAATCCCATTGAAAAAATTGGACACGTCAGAGTCGTAATTAAATGCTTCACTATTTCGGTGCATGCGTTTAAGAAAAAGTACCAAGCTACTTGTTCCGGGTGCATTTTAAAGTGCAAACATATACGCCCGCAAAAATCCCTCTGATGACGTTCACGCACAGATGATTTTATTTTATTACTTTACTTATTTTCTTTACTTAGCGAATATAATAAAAGACGTAATCAAACTCATTCGACCACGGTGCTCTGCCTAGATAAAAATCATGATAAAAAGAAGTGTATGATACATACGTGCGCAAATGAGGACTGATATATTCCTAGTTAGGTGATTAGTACTTACAATGAGTCATTGAGTCATTTCTCACTGGTATACGCATGTATTAAAAATTATCAAATATTTTTTCAGGAAGCATTTTTCACTGCAAACAGACCCTCGATGAAGAAATGTTGACGAAGAACATAAAAATAGGATAAGCGCTTTAACTAGAGCGTCGTCAAATTTAATCCACTATGATCTTTTTCGCAAATTAAAAATAATCACCCAAAACACCTTCATAAGACTTTAGTAGATGTCTGAGGTGATTATTTTTAATTTAAAAATGTTTGGCTCTTATAGTTGCAGGCAACTGAGATGAGGTTTGATAAATGTACTAGGGGTAATTTTTGGGGGTAGCTCAAAGTTACAGTGAGGATGAGGATATAAAATAAAGTATTTGCAAGGTGCCTGGAATAATTATTTTTAATTTCAAATTTTTTTCCCCGTTTTAGTTGAAGGCAGCTCAGAAGGAGTTTGTTAAATGTACTAGTGTGTGGGGTTTTATGGGGTTGTTGAATATTATTGTAGGTATGGCGATATAAAATAGAATCTGGGGTAGGTGTCTACAGTGACTATTTTAACTTTGAAATTTTTTGGCTGTTTTAGTTGAAAGCAGCTGAGACAGGATTCGTTTAATGTACTAGGATTGTTTTTTTGAAGCCTTTGAATGTTATTTTAGGGATCGAAGTATCCAATTATGTGTTGAAAAAGTGTGTGGGGTGATCATGTAAAATTTTAAAATGTTTAGCAGTTTAAGTTGAAGGAAACTCAGACAGGGTTCGATGAAAGTACTAGGTGTGGTCTCTTGATGTTGTATAATATTATTGTAGGAATTACGATATCTGATAGAGCCTTGGGAAGGTGTTTAGAGTAAAAATTTTTCATTTACATTTTTTTTTGCTTATGTAGTTAAATGCAATTGAGACGGCATTCGTTGAATGCACTAGGCGTGGTTTTTTGGGCTGTCTAATATTATCGTAGTGATAGAGATATCAACTAGGGTCTTGGGAAAGAGTATGCGGTGACTATTTTTAATTTGCAAATTTTTTCGCTGCGTAAGTCGAAGGTAACTGAGACGGGGTTTGTTAAATATACTAGGGGTGGTTTTTTGGTCTGTATAATATTATTATAGCTGTGGCGGTATCGGTTAGAGTCTTGGAAAGGTGTCTGGCTTGACTATTTATAATTTGAATATTTTTTGCCTGCTTTAGTTGAAGGCATCTGAGGCTGGGTTCGTTAAATGTACTAGGGTGGTTTTTTGAGGCTGTATTGTATGTTTTTGTTTAAGAAAGTTGAGACTGGATACGTCCAATGTGCTAGAGGTGGGTTTTTGGGGGCGTGTAATATTATTGTAAGGCTGGGGATATCTATGCGAGTTTTGGGAAGGTTTCTGACATGACAAGTTTTAATTTGAAATATTTTTGGTTGCTTAACTCGATGTCAATTCAGGTGAGGTTCGTTAAATATACTAGGGGTTTTTTTCGGCGTGTCTAATTATTTTTATAGTGATAAGAGTATCGACTAGAGTCTTGTAAGATTTCGGGATGTAACTACATTTAATTTTTTATTATTTTGGCGAACCTCATCTTAATTGACTTCGATTAAAGCAGCCCAAAATATTTCAAATTATAACTAGTCAAGTCAGACACCTCTTCGGAACTATCAGATATCGTTATTTCAACAATAATATCATACAGCCTCAAAAAACCACCCCTAGTACATTAAACGAACCAATTCTCAGTTGCACTCAATTGAAGCAGCCAACGAATTTCAAATTAAATATTGTCACCCCAGGCACATTTCCAAAACTATCAGATGTCCTAGTTCCTGCAATAATATTACACAGCCTTATAAAGCTACCCCTAGTACATTTGGCGCGTCCAGTATCAGTTGCCTTCGACTGAAGCAGCCAAAAAAATTAAAAATTTCAAAGAATCACCCCACACACTTTCCCAAGACTTTATTAGATATTCCGATCCCTGAAATAATATTTAACAACCCTAATAAAGCCAACCCTGAAAAATTACCCCTATTACATTGATTAAACCTCATCTCAATTGCCTGCAACTGTAAGAGCCAAAAATTTTCAAATTAAAAATAATCACCCCAGATATCTACTAAAGTCTTCTGAAGGTGTTTGGGGTGATTATTTTTAATTTGCAAAGAAGATCCCAGTCGACTAAATTTGACAACGCTCTAGATAAAGCGCTTATCCTATTTCTATGTTCTTTGTAGAAATTACTTCATCAGGGATATGATTGCAGTGAAAAATGCCTAATTGTAATGACTAATCATCTAACTAGGTCTCTCTCTTCGCTAAGTAAAGAAACCTCATTGTAAGGCAATAAAATCATCTCTGCACGTACGGCATCAGAGGGATTTTTGCGGGCGTATGTTAGCACTTTAAAATGCACCCGATACAAGTAGTTTGGTACTTTTTGTTGAACGCATGCACTGAAATAGTCAATCATTTGATTATGACTCTGGCGTGTCGAATTTTTTCAATGGAATTTTATCGAAATTTTTTGTAACGTTTACAACAATAAAAATTGGAAAGACTATTGAATTCGAAAGAAATCAGAGCTCATTTTAATAAATTCAGAAGTGTTAAAAAATTTGTAATGAGTTCAAAAGTGTTCAAGAGAGTTCTGAATGTAAAAATAACTGAACTCCACCATTTCCTTGATGGTGCCTCGTAACTCTTCAAAGAGATCATACGTCTCTGAGAGTGCGGCATCCATTTTTACGATGTCCATCTTATTGACGGACACTTCCACCTCCTCCGTCACGTCCAAAGGACCACCCAACTCCACGCAGACACTCCTGTCCAAGTATGTTTGGTCCCCCCCAAAATCCATGGGACCGGCACTGACCACCGGGGCTGGAACCCGATCGGAATCAGTGGGGAGATTGCTACTCCCTTGGGGTATATTGTTTTTAACATACCTATTCATCGTTGAAAAAATGTATTCATTTTTTAATAATTTCAACAATCTCTGCTTCTTGCTAATTCAAATATACAAGTCAAGAAGATCTTATGCAAAATCTTCCACAATAAAAAAAAAAAACTCACTTTGATAAGAGAAGATGTTCTCACTTTCCTAGCACGTAATATCAAGCAAATAAGAAATCAATGCGACTGAAAATATTTTATAGGTTTTGTCCCTGAATGATCAAACTTTAAGCTGACATTGCTCTAGAACTAATACTAGTACTAGAACAATTGAAAATTCAATCGAAAGCATTATTTTCTTGACACACGTTTCAAACACGACGTGTCATATCTTGAATTTTGACATTGAATCGGAGAATGTTTTATTTTGAATTTTTGTCTAAATTGGTAGCGGGAAATTTTATATTTTCCACCTTTTTATTAGAATTGCGGATATACCTGCAATTTTTCACTTCTTGTACATTTTTTAATTCGAGTGAGGTAATGAATAATTTAGGTTAACAAAAAATCGCTTCGATAATTTATCATTATTCTTAATAATATTCTCTTTAAATAATACTAGAAAATGCTTTTTTTCTAAAAATGTCAAGTTTTTGTTCAGTTTTCACTTGTATAACTTTAAGAATTAATGCAATTGGAAAAAAATATTCCTTAACAAATTATTATTGTTTTTAACTATCTTCTTTTATAGTAATGATAGATAGTTGCTTCATACAAGTTACCCTTCCTCAGATCTCGAAGGGGGTAAGTATTTTTGGGTATAGGATATGTCGTAGGACCAATTATCGCCTATGATCGTACACGTGATCGTGTAAGGAAAGGGTGAGGAGAAGTCCAAATATCTAATTAGAACTGATGTTTATAGATATGCCCTTATTTGGAAAATGGCACATCAAATGTGGTATAATTTTTCTTTTAATATATCCAATTTTGTGGAAAACACCTAAACATAAAATTAAATTCTTAAAACTTGTGGCATAGCTTTCCTCAATACTTGAGGATTTTAATTTCACGATAACCAATTCAGTGAAAAAACTCACACATACCCTCAAATTCTAAAAACTGGTACGATTTCGACAATATGCTATGATTTTTCTTTGAAAATATCCAATTCTGTGGAAACTTCAGACAAAACCCTCAATTCATGAAACTTGTTAGCTCTCCTCGTAACTTGATGACTTTGCTTTTACAATAGGCGATTCCGTGGAGAAATACAAATATAACTTTAAATTTTGAAAACTATTTAGCCTACCACCCCTGTGTAAAATAAAGATTTGCAATGGAATCAATTATGCCATACAAACTTAAAAGATGCATAATTTTAATCCTACTTGAACTGACAAAATCGAGAAAAACGGTTTGCCCAAAGAAATCTAATATCGAATGAGATTTTAATTTATTCATATACACTATGATCTGAATTTTCGGTTCTAAATATAATATCTCTCAGCTTTACTATCAACTAATCCTTTGGATAAGTCAAACTTATGATCAAACAAATTATGATAACTATAATTAGGATATCTACCAGACAAAAAACATTTCTTGAACCAATTGGTAATTAAATCACCTTCAGGCATTTCTATAATCTGCAAATGAAGGTAATTATTTAAATTATTTTGTACAAGTTCATTTTAAAACTGCATGGAATTCTCTATGCTGTTGAAGGCATTCATGAAATTATCAATTTTATCAGTAGCACAGTAGGCCATAATCCAAAATTCCTGGACAAATCCTCCATAATCGAAAGTTAACATTCGAAGGAAACTACTACTAATAACTCTTGTATAGATGGTGTCAGTGCGCTCAAATCCGGAATAGCAGATGGTTTGATCGAATCTTCGACGGCAGATACACACTCAAAGTTCACCCTGCCGAGGAGGACGGGCGACTCGACATACAACGGCTTTCGTGCACCTGAAGTGAATAGCAAATATATCAGTTAATAAGCATTGGAAAATTAATCTTCGAAATGCCGGGTAACAAGAAGATATCAAGTGAAGTCGCCTGCGTGCTGACTAGGCCCAAACGCGGGCCTGCTTTCGGACCTAGTCAGCACGTGTCATCGTATACAGAAACATGAATTTAAAGCAGTCACATTCAAGGAGCATTTGCGTTATCTTAAAACATTGAATAGTTGCTTCTAAGCATAAGTAAATTTTCTACATACCTCCAGGATTACCCTGTATTTCGTCGATTTATTCTCCAATATTTATTAACGGATATATTCGTATTCACTTCAGGTGCACATCAAGTGCGCGCTCCTCGGCAGGGTGAACTTTGAGCGTATACCTGTCGTGAAAGATTCGATCAAACCATCTGCTATTCCGGATTTGAGCGCATTGACATACAAGAGTTCGTAGTAGTTTACCTTGAATGCTAATTTTCGATTATGGGGGGATTGTCCACGAATTTTGGATTCTGACACACTGTGCTACTGATAAAAATTATGATTTTATGAATGCTTTGAACAGCATAGAAAATTCCATGCAGTTTACAAATAAACTTGTACAAAATAATTCAATCAATTTGTTGTTGTCTGGTAGATATCTTCATTATAGTTATCATCATTTTTTTAACATAAGGTTGGTTTAACCAAAGAATTAGTTCACAGTAAAGTTGAGTGATATTATATTTAGAACAGAAAATTCAGATCATAGTGTACATAAATAAATTAAAATTTCGTTGGATAATAGAGTTCTTTGGGCAAACAGTTTTTCTCGATTTTGTCAGTTCAAGTAAGATTGAACTTACGTATCTTTTTAGTTTTTACGGCAGAATTAATTCCATTGCAAACCTTTTCTTACACAGGGGCGGCAAGCTAAACAGTTTTCAGAATATTTGTGTTTCTCCACGGACTCGCTTGCTGTAAAAGCAAAATCATCAAGTTTGGAGGACACCTAACAAGTTTCAAGAATTTAGGGTTTTTCTTTGAGGTTTTCACAGAATTGAATATTTTAATAGAAAACCCATTATATATTGTGGAAATCGCACCAGTTTTAAGAATTTGAGGGTATGTATGAGCTTTTTTTCACGGAATTGGTTATTGTGAAATAAAAATCATCAAGTATTGAGGAATGAAAATGAGGAAAAACTATGTAACAAGTTTTGAGAATTTGAGTTTATCCTATATCCAAAACTACTAACCCCCTTCGGGATCTGAGGAAGGGTAACTTGTATAGAGCAACTACCTGTCATTACTATAAAAGAAGATATTTAAATGCATCAATAATTTGTTAAAGCATATTTTTTTCAATTGTATTAATTCTTTAAGTTCTACAAGTGAAAACTGAACAAAAAATTGAAATTCTCAGAAAAAACCGCCATTTCTAGCATTATTCAGGAAGAATATTATTAAGAATAGTAATAAATTGTTCAAGCAATTTTTTGTTAACCTAAATTAGTAATTACCTTACTTTAATTGAAAAGTGTGCAAAAAGAGAAACATCTCAGGAAAATCCGCAATTTGATAGCATTATTCTAAGAAAGTATTGTTATAAGTAACAATGCATTGTTCAAATGTTTCTTTTAACAATACTTGTGATGAATGGCAACCAATTCACAGAAAAATTGAAAATAAAAAATTCTCCGATTTCATCTTGAAATTCGAAATAAAAAATCTGCCCGCTTCGTTTGCAAGTTTTAGCGCGCCAGCGGCGCGCGTCTGTCGAATCTCGCGATTCTGGCTCCAATAATGTCTCATCTCGCGCAAGAAAGATTTCTACGAAGCTCAGTAACATGATTTAGGGTATAAAGTTCCATTAGTAATTGTTTCGAAAGGATCATAAAGATGAGAACAAATGTATTATTTGAATATGCAATTTTTCAATATTATGAATAACAATATCTTTGTTGATATATTACACATCAGGTTTGAACCATGTGTCAAGAAAATAATTCTTTAGATAACATTTGCAATTGTTCTAGTACTAGTATTAGTTCAAGCACCATATCAGCTTAAAGTCTGATCATTCAGAGACAAAAGCTATAAAATATTTTCAGCCGTATTGATTCTTAATTTGCTTGATATTACATGCTAGGAAAGTATAAACATCTTCTCTTATCAAAGTAAGCTTTTTTTGTATTGCGGAAGATTTTGCATAAGACCTCCTCAACCTGTGTACTTGAAATAGCAAGAAGCTGAAAATATTGAAATGATTAAAAAATAATTAAATTTTAGGGAGAGCTTGAAGTTCGAATTATTATATTTAGTAATTTTTTCGTAAAATTCTCACAATTTTGAAACGGTAAAAACGTGTTTTCTTATTTAAATGATTATCGGTATATATTTGTAACACGAATACAAGAGAAGACATATTTTTTTAGGAGGGGTGATAATAAGGCTGCAAAAAAAGTATTTCGTGTAATTTTACCTGAAGCAAAATAAACCATTTACCCTCAGGTGATATGTTGACTTCTATCTTCTTCTCTTTCCGTATTTTTAAATTCAGAATTTTCTGATTTCTGTCTCTTTGTTTCTGTTGATCGCACTCTTTCTGTCTACATTCTTTGTCTTCTCTTTTTTTGCTGTGGATGCCTCTTCTTTTTCATAAATTCTTTGTCTTATCTTTTCTTTTCTTTAGATAATTTTTCGTTTTGCTTGAACTCTTCGTGTTCTCTTTTCTTTATTGTGACTAATCAATTTAGGAAGGAGAAGTGCTTTTACATTCTCATATCCACGATAAGATAATGGTTTAGGTTTTATCTATCGAAAATTCTTTTTAAAACATAAAAAATTCTTTTTTCAGAAACGCTACACGAGATGCGTAAAAATGTTAGAAAGCAAAATTGTGGAATGTGCACCTTAAGGGGATCTATAAATTTGCTTAAGGCAATTTTTTTAATAAGACGCGTAGACAGCTAGAAAAGTTTAGTAAAGCATCGCCATTGTGTAACAGTTTAAACTTTAATGAAGTCAATTTATGTACGAATATGCTATTTTGGTCATACGGTCACCGGACATAGTTTAAACTTTATTGAAACAATAAGAAAGCCATAATAATGTGACACTAGTGAATATAGGCGACCTCCAGCAAGATGACGCGGTTACAAGTCTCTCCTTAAAAATGAAAAAACAAGAATTATTTATTCACTTAATCTAGTTTACCTTACTTTCATTTACTTCTTGTGTCAATGGCTCATTTAATTTCTCAAAAAATTCGTAACAATTGTATTCGTTATTTTTACATTCTCATCTCAATGAAAAGGTACTGGTTTTATGTGAAAAATGTCTTTTGCGGATTCCATCAAATGTCGACGTTTCGAGGACCCTTTAGTCAGCAAAAATAGTTTTTACGTCGGTCTCTGTCTGTCTGTCGCTGTCCTTGTTATCGCCTTTATCGCCTGTATTTCGGATGATTTTTCAGAGACTACTCGGATTGGATTGTGCTTTGGAACACTTTTTAAGGGTATAAAAAGTAAGGACGAGTTTGTTAGCAATTTTGAAAATTTGTGAAACTATTTTTTCAGGATAATATTGTAGTCATGCTTGCCATGCGTAATATCACCATGTTTATCGCATACGTTTTTTTAAATTGACGTTCCTTTCCGCCATCATACTCGCACTATCATTTATTTTCACATTGCTTCGAGCTGCCAACATCATTACGAGTCTTTTTATGTGTCGCAACTAAAATAGTATAAAAAATTGCCTATTTACGTTTGGAAACTAAAATGTCGGAGCACAATAAGAAAAGGAAAATATCCAGACCCTGTTCACGAAAATAAAAATCAAAACGGGAATATAAGTACAACAAATTGCAAGATCAAATATCCCGGCGCGGATCTACAATGGTGGCGAAACCAGCCATGTCCCCGAACCCCAGGATTTCCTGCCTTACGTTCACTTTTTTCTTCTTCACTGAGAAATGAAGAAAAGCTATTAAAAGTATGCAATTTCATAATGGCAGAATAAGTTAAAATTCTTCAATAATATTTGAAAGATTGCAAACTGCTATCTAAAAATGACACCGGCTCCCAGTAGGACCGTGGTTAATCGAACTCATGGCCATGCCTCACAAGCGTGTTATGGGTAGACACGAGTCACGACGAAATCACAACGACAGGCCGACTAAACCCTCGTGTCTTTTGAGGACACGAAGCGACCCAAGGATGACAGCTTTCTGCATCCATCTCGCAAGTGCTTTGGCATATTTTTGGCAC
>JAABKJ010007610.1:0-11655 GCA_011634705.1 Andricus grossulariae
AAAAAAGTACATAACTTGACACTTGTAACTTGAAACTACAATATAATCAACTTACGAGTAGGTGGCACAAAAAAAAGAGGGAAAAAGAACTTTTGGCCGGAAATAGCGGAAGTTGCCGCAAATAACGCTCGTAAGTGTAACTAAAGAATACATTCCCATCCCATCTCATCCAAAGCTCAATGGTGAGCGTGACATTCGAAATTCCAAAAAGGCGGTCACTTGAACGAAAAAAACTTGAACCAACGGATTATGGTTTAAAAAAATTCTATGAATAATTATTTTTGTTAACTTTAATTAATTATTTTCTCTTTTTGGCGGAAAAGTTTAAAAATGCAGACTAAACCGCGACAAAACTTCTATTATAAGATTAAATTGCTATAAACAATAATAAATTGCTTGAAAAATTAATTTAAACATCTAATTATCAGTGTGAAGTGATATTTTATGTATTAGAAATAATTTTCACGCAAGTTTTTATTCTTATGAAAAATTCGAAATTCGATTTTCAGTCGCTACCGAAAACTGATTTAAAAATCTATGAAACTATAACCTCAAAATTCATGGACGATTGACTTAGAATTGGTTCACATTTTTTGGATTAAAACTTTTTTAATTAGCGCCAAAAATTTTCTAAACTCAATTTTTCACTTATTGTTTTTTTTTGGAACCCTATTAAAACACTTATGGTGGTGAAATTCAAAAAATAAATTTTAATTCATATTTTATGACTAATTGTGAACATAAATGTTGAGGTTCAACTCGATACACCTGAGTAATATTAAAGATTCTGAATGAAATTTATACAAAAACGCCTTCCTTTTTTATGGGAAATACGTGTTAAACTTCATGGGGCTTGCGAGCCGCCCTAAAGTTAATCCTTCTAGATTGTATACAAGTTTAATTGAAATTGAAAGCTTGCCAGTTGCATTTTGTAAGTTTTTAATAGGAAATTTTCAAATCGAAAGTCTGGGAAGTCAATTTTAAGTTTGAAGTTTTGAAAATTGATTAATTTCACATTTAAATGGTTTGAAATGATACAATTTCAAATTTTAAGCGTTTAAAAGTGAATAATATAAGTTGGAAATATTAAAAATTGACTGTTTTGAATTTTAAATTTTTTAAGGCTTTATATTACCACTGCAAAATAAAAGCCTTAATAGTTAAACAATTTTAAAGTTAAAAGTCCAAAATTGTAGAGTTTCAAATATAAATTGTTCAATAGTGTAAAATGTAAGATTGAAAGCCTCAATGTAGTGGCGTGCTTTTCAATTTGAAACGTTTGAAATTAAACAGTATTGAATTAAAACCTTTACAATTAAACAAATCCTAATTCGAAGCCTTACGTTTTGAAGCCTTGCACTTACACTGTACACCTTTACGGTCAAAGTAATTTTTATTGATAGGCCTACAAATCAAATCTTTTCGGTACTAAGCTTTTTATGCCTAAAAATTAGGGCATTAATAAATGTAAAAAGGACTAATTTAGAACTCAGGACGTTTAAAATGAAATAATTTTAAACTTAAAGTTGTAAGAATTGTATACAATATCAAATTTGAAGGGATGAAAATGGTACAATTTAAAATTCAAGAGTTTCAACACCTAAAAATTCAAACTTTTCTTTCGTGATTTAAAAATGACCAATTTTATATTTACGCCAATAAAAATTTGATAAATTCAAAATTAAACTTCAAAAGTTGGACACTTTCAAAAAGGAAACGTTCAAGAGCGAAAACTCAACAACTAAAATGTCTGAATTAAAATTCAAAATGTAAAACTAATAAATAAAAAATGCTGAAGTTGTTACATAGTAAAAAAGAATGCTTAAAATTGTTATACCTCAAAAATATTTTAACTAGAAAGTAAAGTTTATATCTATTTTAGTAATTACATACATTTAAGAGAATTTATGATTCAATTCTGAACGCCAGATATCTACATCTTAAGTTCAGAAATTCGTGTTAATTTAAGATAATTTCTAAATTTGAGTTTAGAAAAGTGTTAATGTGTAAAGTATTGAGTATTAAAGCATTCTTTATAACTGCGTACTCATTCAAATTGGTTTGCATTAAATTCGCCAAAATTATTATTGATTGAAGGAAAATTGGTCTGCACTTAAGACCTCAATATTTGAATTTGAAAATTAAGTCTTAAATTTAGTCAAATTTTGCTTAAAATGAAATAAATTATGCTTAAGTATTCTTTTTGACTGTGTTCGTCTTCCAACTTGAACTATTTCACATAGTAATACTTGAAACTGAAAACCTGCATAATTGAAAAGTTTCGAAAAAGCATTAAAAATTGCATATTTTTTAGAAGATTATCAATTCAAACATAGCCGAGCCTAAACGTCCTTTTTCCTTTAAACAATGAAAAATTGAGAACCTTTTACAATCCATGCATCAAAATGAAAGTATGTAAGAATTAGGCATTCAAAATTGAATTATTTTGGAAAATGCACATTAAAAATTCAATATCTTTCAATTTTGATATTTTTTAATTTGAGGTGATTAAAAATGTACAATTTCAATTTCAAACTATAACCATAGTAATCTTGTCTTATATTTGTACTAAATTATGAAATTGCACTGAACTTACAATGATGCTGGCAATATTATGATTTTCATAAATATTTAATCTATCTTGTCTCCTTTATATCAAAGTTGCTACATTGAGAGGAAAATTCTCTCTAGAAGAATGTTTATTGAATTTCATCCCTTTGCCTCTAAAGGTTTTAACATTTTCCTTTTAAGTGTCTCATTTTAATATTCTTACATAATAAACATCGACATTTTCATCAAAGAACCTGAATCCTACAAAGTTTGCTTCTTCTTCGAGCGATACTAATCGGAGTAACAAGTTTGACAAGAGAAAATAATCAGTTTCGAACTTCATTGAAGCTACGCTCCATTGTCTCTCCAACCCCTCATTTTATTCATTTCTGAACTGCTTTTTCTTTCAATCTATAATATGTACACCTAGATTATATGAGAGATTGGATCGTTTAACGGAAATGGAGAAACAATAATAAAAATTTGATAGGGGAAACGACCGGCCTTGTGGATTGACCATTTGTACGAGAGTTGAGGCGTTTAGTGACCAATTAGACCATTAGGGGAAGTCCGAGGCCTCCTCATGGGATTAATTCGCTTGGAAGCCAAAGTTGAAATTAATGCACAGCCTGCTCTCTGTTATTAAATTGTATACAGCATTCAAGGTTTAGTCAAACTGAAATGGAACTGAAAGTTCCCCAAGCAGTCTGCAACCACGTAACTTCGCTTAGGTCGACGGGTGATTAAGGATTAACGACTTGGTTGAGCCCTTCGTTGCTCAGGGCTTTAACGTGAGCTTAATCTCTGCCCTGAAGTGTGTACTCACTTTTAACAATGATAAGACTATCTCGAGATGATGCAATTTTGGTGCATATAATTAAAGTGCTTGTCTTTCGGGAAACCCTTAATTTGACATTTAATGTAAACTATATTAATATATTGTACTTTTTAAAGGATCGCAAGAACAAAAAACTATTTATTCAAGACCTAGATGAGAGTACGACATCCGAGGGGAGAAAATTTTGAGAGGATTTCCGATAGGATTTTTTGCAAGATTTTTAATCTTAAAATGACTGCTTTTTTAATTTACACAATTTGTTAATACGAATTTCTATAGGATGTTTTGTGAGAAGAACAAATCCTAAACTTTTGAAATCATTGCAGCCCGCCCCCCCGCCCAGTTTTTTATACCTCTTCACGGGGAGGTGGTGACTTCGACGACATCTAGCCCCAGTCACACCCTCCTCCATTTTCAGGGCCTCCCTTCCCCCATTTTTATCTCCTTCTTCGAGAGGCATGTGATTTCGGTTACATCCTGCAGTCAACCCTTCTCCACCCGATTTTTTATATTCATTCTTAGGGGAGAATGAGTTCGGCGACATCCACCCTCCAGTGAACCCTCCCCTTTCACAGGAACCTCATCGTCCGTTTTTTATATTCCTTCTTAGAGAAGAGTGAGTTTGGCGACATTCACCTACAGTCACACCCTCTTCCTTTCCAGGAGCCCTCTCCATACATTTTTTATACCCCTTTCTAGGAGCTCCCTCTACTTGTTTCTTATATCCCTTTTCAAGGGGATAAAGAGTTTGCGCGACATTCACCCCCAGTCACACCATCACTTTTCCGGGAGCCTCCTCCTCGTTATACATATTCCTTCTGGAGGGAAAAGTGAGTTTGGCAACATCCACCCTCAGTCACACTCTCCCCCCTTTTCAGGAGCCCTTCTTCCAGTTTTTTATATCCCTCCACGGGGGAAGAGTGAGTGAGTCTCGCCATGAATCTTACTGGAATCCAAATCAACAAATTATGTAAATTAAAAAGGTCGATGGGATTAAAATACAAAATCGATATCTCGAAAATTAATCGAGATATCGATTTAAAAGTTTTAGGTTTGCGTTTCTCACAAAAGATCTTATTGGAATCCGAATTAAATCGTCTGTTTCGCCAAGTATGTCGTAATGTTTTCCTCCAAATGGGCTTTTTTCGAAGTGTACTATAAACATAGTCAGAAAAAAATACTTAGCAGTGTTATACTTTAAATTAAAAAATGGACCCAACATCAGAGATGAACTGAAATTCATCGAAAAGACTGAATTTGAGAAAAGCCAATATATCTGAAACTTGTATTTTAACCAGGCATTGCCTAGTACTTTAGCCCTTAACGAGCTAGACAGTGCATTAAGATAAAATTTCAGTTAAACTTTACTTGAATCCTTGAGGGGACATCGCCAATTGTCAATTTTAGTTTCGGTTCATAATTATCTAAATGAAAGCTCATTATTACAGTATAAATTTGTAAAATGAGTAATATGCGCTTTTTTGCTCTTTTTGAGAAAATTGGCTTTGAAATATTAGCAACAGATGAAATAGAGATTGTCGAAAAGCACTTCCGAACAGCCGATAGCTCAGGCTGTAGTGCTTCGGCTTCATTGCCAGACGGTTGCGTGTTGCAGGGCGTGGGAGGACATCGCTGTGATTGGTCACCGAAATAATTTAAGTCCACCACTACCTTCTGCTAATTTTTTATGGACTATACATTTTTACCGAATGAGAAAAGCTGCAATGTGACTTCGCAAATGTGATTTTAATTAATCAAATCTTTACAAATATTATTTCCTTCAATATTCTTAAATAATTGTTTAAAGAACATATCAAGAAAATTATATTTATAAATATTCAAATAAATAAAATATAAAAAAGTGCAGGCAGCGAGAATCGAACAATTGGCGGTCTCCCCTTGTCAGGTAATTATCTGCTATATTGAAGGTTTAACATTTTAAAGTATTCTTTTTCACTGTGAAGAAAAACAATCTGGCCAAAAACTAGTCTTGGGTAAAAGCCTTAAAACAAGCCACCACATGACCTAATTAAGCCTATATTTTGACTTAAATTAAAACTACACAAAAATTAATTTAATTTCTGTAAGATGTATCTGAAATTATTTTTCGACACACTTAATTTATAAAATTTGAAAAACACCAGAAATAGAAAATATTTGGGAAGATTCGAAGTGTAAAATAAAAATGATTGAAAGTAATTTTATATGAGATTTATGTGAAAACATAACAAATATATTGCGAGATAAAATTTAACATTTCGAGAATAAACGTCATTGCAATGGAGTCTTAATTGTAGTCTAAAAACGTCTTACTTTCATGGAAGGTTTGAAAACTTTCAAAAAAAAAAAGAAAAAGAAAATTTCAAATTGACTTAAATTTAGTCCCAAATACGTCTGAATTTCGGTTTTACAATTAGTAAAAAAATGACTAAATTTAAACCACTTTATTTGGCTAGAACGCCTAGAGAGTTAAATCTAATTCCAAACTCACACTAACGGCTATATTGAGTTTTGTTGTCATGATTGCAAACTTACTTACAAAATTGTTATGATGGAAAAAATGTGTAAATATACATAATAATTGGTTTAATTTTCGATAACGGTACAGAAAATTTCGTTTAATTATGTACTAAATATTGCCTATGTGTTCATGTTTTTCAAAAAAATTAGAGTTGAATATATTTCATATTTGAAATTGAAAGTTGAATCCTTTAATATTTTTCTTGCTATCCACTTCCCTTCTTATAATTTTTCTCAACAAATTTATTTTTACGTTGTTCTCATATTTTTCTTAAGAGCGCTCCCCTTTTCTTGTATTGTCTATAAGCCCTTTGTAAGTATTTTCTTCAACCCTCGTTTCCTTTAGCTTGCCACTGAGTTTCAGAAACTTCTTTTCTTTCTAAGAAACAAGAAAGAATACACTTGTTAAGCTTTTTTAGAAGAGTTCCTTCTACGTCTCAACAATATATTGTATCCTCAGAGACTAAAAGTTTAGAAACCACATTTGCAAGGTTGCCAATCGCATCTTGAGTCTTGACATTCATCTTACAATAGGCAGCTCTATTCAGAGATTGGTATTTCTATTTTCCAGATTGGAATTCTGCCTTGTTCATCATTCTCAATGGAACAAAGGAAGAGCATTTGGATATGTTAGACGGTGGTATCATTCAGCGACTGTTGGAAGAAAAGTGGAAGACTTTCGCTCGGGTAAGGATCCTTTACGACAGCACTCTATTCACTGATCATTGTTATTATTTTCATACGCAAATGTTTCTTAAAAAATCTTGCCAGACTTCTCTCAATACGTAAATAATTCTAAGAGTTCAATTTTTCAATTAAATATTAAATTTCAATCTCATATTGTACAATTTCTTGAAGTCTGAAAGGCATTGTGTTTCAAATATTCAACTTTGAATTTTCCGATTTAAAATAATTCAATTTTTAATGCCCAGTTCATACATCGTCTTATTTTTAAGACGTTAATTTTAAAAATGGAAACATTTAAAATTGGAAAACTGCTATAAAAATGTACAGCTTTTAGCGTTCTTTCGGAATTTTTCAATTGTGCAGGCTTTCAATTTCAAGTTATTATCTAGCAAAATAGTAAGGGCATAGCAGGATAAGCATGTGTTTGCTGCCCCCGCCTGTATCTGATTGGGATTTACATAATAAGTTGGCATTAATATAAGATTAAATTTTCCCGAAGATTATAATTAAACACAAATTTTTATGGGAGTTATGGGGTTTACATGGGAAACTAATAAAATTAAATTTCTCGAGAATGGCTAAAATGAACATTTACTGCGTTTCTCGATTAACCTGTCAATGTCTGTTAATAAAT
This sequence comes from Andricus grossulariae, assembly GCA_011634705.1. Lineage (NCBI taxonomy): Eukaryota > Metazoa > Arthropoda > Insecta > Hymenoptera > Cynipidae > Andricus > Andricus grossulariae. The sequence continues at coordinate 7,230 of JAABKJ010007610.1, forward strand.
TCGTCACATAAATAGCCTTGAATGGTTATAATATCAATTTTGAGAGTACAGTTTTTATTAACAAAAGACTATGTAATATCAAATACTGATCAATCAAATGAAATTTAAATACTAAATTCAAATCAAATACTAAGACTAAAATTTTTATTTATTGGATATAATATTTTAGAAAGTATGAAATGGAAGTACCTTTAAGAATATGACGTATAAAAAGGTATAAAAAAGAGATATATTCCTTACCTCTTGCCAAACTGCTCGCTGAATATCCCTAGCCGCCCAACCTAAATAACCATGAAAATACTGAAAAATAAGATAAACCTGAAATAGGGGCTGGCGCGCGCAGGGGGCGAAGCTCCCTAATTAAATAATAATTCTTGTGAAATAGGTATCTGATCAAATAAGCAATAATATTATTTATTAATTCTTACATTTTTGTATAATCAAGTATAATTAAATCTTTTGAGAAAAATTATAAAGTGAATATGAAGTAAATAATCATTTTTATGGAATCTTTTACGTTTTCAACACAAGGTACAGTAACATTGTAAGGTAACTCGCTTGCGACGTTTATAGCAGCAAAATTAAATCCCAACATGAAAAGAGTACGTGGGTGGCTTTACTGTCTGTGGCGGTTTACATTTCTTTTTCCCCTTTTCTTGAACCGAGAAAGGCGGAATCTGGATTGCCTTGCTTTTGATTTTACATTTGAGACAGCACTTGGATCCAAAAGCATTAGAACTCTTTCAACTAAGTTGCAGTTTCTAAAACGTCTGATTATCCTCGTCTTCCACCTGGCTTCCTTGTCTCTGGCTGTGTATTTACGGCCCGCAGAAATTGACGCTCAGCTCCTCAAGTGGCCCGAGGAAATAACGGACGTGGGACGTACAATTGCCGAATGCATTACAGTCGTCGGTGTTTTGGGCTACATTCTGATTCAGCTGGGTGGCGAAATAGTCAACGTTGGACTTCTTTCTTTCCTCAAGCAGCTGGTATACAATCCACCTGCGCTTCATTCAGACGCTTTCAAATCCCTTGCTTTGCCTCGAGACTTTCTTTTTGAAAAAAGTATTCCTTTGGTTTCAGACTCAGATATACATCACTGGGGACATTTTTCCCCTTGGACTCTATTTTTATGAAAAATTTGTAGACGTTTCAAATCTGAAAATGAAAAATAGGTACAAAATACTTGAACTTGTTTCACAACCTTAGCACTATTTTCTAAAGTCCTAAAATAAATGATAGAATATTAAGAAAAATTAAATCCTGCCAAAAATACAAAGTGTAATACGAATTGACTAAAGTGTTCTTAAATTATATTAATAATATTGCACAAAAAGGAATTCAATTTCTGAAAGGAATTTTCTCTACTGCACAAACAATTTTTGCTTCTACTTAAGTAACTTTATTTTCTTTCATTAGATAGAGGCGATTATAGTCCGCCTCTTTAATTTTCCTAAAAATTCTATATTTTGGCAAATCATTTAATTCTGCCAAGGATTAAGAGTGTAATACGAATTGACAAAACTGTTCTTAATTTTTTCAAATCATATTCTACAAAAATAGATTTATTTTATGAAAGGAATCTTTTCTGCTACACAGACCCAGGTCTGACAAGACAGTTATTTTCTACTCAAATAATTTCATTTTCTCCCAGTAGAAAGAGACGATTATAACCAGACCCGTTAGTTTTCACTGAAAATTCTAGATTTTGGCAAATCATTTAATCCTTAAAAAATTAGGAGTGTAATACGACCTGACAAAACTGTTCCTCAATCATTTAAGTAATATTTTACAGAAAGGAATTAATTTTCTGAAAGGAATTTTCTCTACTGCACAAAAAAATTTCGTTCATACTTAATTAACTTTATTTTCTTACAGTAGAAAGAGGCGATTATAGTCCGCTTTTTTAATTTTCACTAAAATTCTAGATTTTGGCAAATCATTTAATCCTGTCAAGAATTAAGAGTGTAATACGAATTAACAAAACAATTCTTAAATTATTTTAATAATATTGTACAAAAAGAAATTTATTTTATAAAGGAATCTTTTCTACTGCACAGACCCAGGTCTGGCAAAAAAGTTATATTCTACTTAAATCAATTAATTTTCTTCCAGTAGAAAGAGGCCATTATTTTAATAATATTATAAAAGAGAAATTCCTTTTATTAAAGGAATCTTTTCTAATGCGGAAACCCATGCCTAACCATAAACGTCCCTCTCTACTTAAGGTCATGTCATACTTACGTCATACGATTCCTACCATACAGACATTTGTTTCGCAATAACTTACGTTTACGCGAATTGAAATATCGAGTTTCCTACTTAGGAATTCAAATAAAATGCACTAAGGAACGTTTGTATTCCGCTAAATTTTTGGAATTACGAAAAAAATTTCCCAACATTAATTTTAAAAAAATGGTCTTATTTGTAAAACTGTAGGAGTATATAAACCTTCATTAGTGCCTTTTATTTATTTTTCAAATGATAAACTCGATATCTCAATTAATGTGGACGCAAGTTGTTGCGAGAAAAAGTGCCCGTATAGTAGGAATCGTATGACATAAGTATCACATGGTCTTAAATGATTTAATTTCCTGACATTAGCAAGAGGCAATTATATCCAGATTCTTTAATTTTCAGTAGAAACTATAGATTTAAAAAATTTTGTTTTAAAAGTGTTTAAAAGTCGTTTTAAAAGTGCCGTTTTCTTAATAATCCCGAAACCCCCGTTTTCTAGAACATCACATTTTTTTGTCTTTTTTTACTTCAAGTCGCCACAATTCAGCCAATTCCTGGAATTTGTTATTGGAACTTACAGGAAATATTCGTTATGATATTCTACAATTGTTACAGTAAATAATATATAAATATATTTTTTTATACAACAGTTATACATTTTTACCTAAGTCATGCAAATAGCATACATTTAAGCTCATGGGAAGTTGAGCGAATCGTGAGCAATACAAAAAAATTCAAAAAAAAATATTGTTCAGAAAAGTTTAAATATGTTTTCTACGGAAATATTTATTCAAAATAAATCATCATTAAGAAATTGGGAAGATTTTATTTTGGCCGGGCGGCTTGTTTCTTTGCACGGATGTATCAACTCGACGCGTTCATGTAAAAATATATATTCTCTCGTCAATGAAAATGTGTCTATTCATAGAAAAAAGATCGAAAAGTGCATTTGTTTGCATAAAATGTTTAAATAGTTAACAGTTATTGAAGGTTTGTAAGAAGTCACTCGGAAGATATTTTTAGTCGATTTCGTAAAAAAATTAATTTTATTCATTGAAGAATTGCCAGCACGGGCATTTGTTTATGAGAATTGTTTGAATAAATAAAAACTATAGTAAAATTACTAAATATGACGATATGGAGTAATTTAAAAGATATTTTGAGTTTCTTCTGCGAGAAAAAGTTGAGCCTATTTATTCAAACATTGTCAAACTATGTATTTAAAAAAAATTTTTTAGATTAGTGTAGAAGAGCAGCTACTTTCAATTAATCATAATCGTATATTATTATCTCTCATATTTTATGCAAAAACAATATATATAAACGACTAATCATTGCAAATGACTAAAAAAGAACTCTTGTTCATTAAGTTCTTTCTAAGATCATAAACAATTTTTGTTCTTACTTCAAAACATAAATTATTTCTGTATAGATATTATACTAATTTAAGACCTGCTTTATTGAATTAAAGAAATTTTAAACAGTGGTACACTTAAAAAATGAAATAGTAAATTTATTTATTTGTTCTTAAACAAAAAAGTGTTGCTTTCAATGTTAGAATTTATTAGCAGTTGCTCGTTATACCTGAAAGCATTGCAGTCATTTAGAAACATATACATTAAAATCCGCTGAAAACTAAACCGTAGAGCGATTTTTATCCAAATAAGTGCTTTTTGGCACACTGTATAATGCGTCGAGTTGATAAAAACAGGCGAAGAAACGGGTAGCGCCATCGAAATAAAACCTTCCTAATTTCTTAAAAACGATTTATTTCGAATACCTATTTTCACAGAAAACATATTTATATCTTTCTAACTATTCGTAAAAATGGATAACTTTTGTTTAATAAAAATTGCTCATATTTTATTTACTCTACCAGACGTAGAATGTCATTAAGAATATTTCCTGTAAATTTCTTCATAATATTCCAAGAATTAGTTGAATTACTGTAAGTTCAAATAAAAAAAAGACAAAAAACAGTGATATTCTGAAAAACGGCGTTTGCGGGTTTATTTTAATAGCGGTTAAAGAAAAAACTTTTTTATCCAACGAAAAAAGATGAGCAATTATATTTCCTATAAGAATATATACTTTTAAAATCGAATTCGAATCGTTTTTAAAAAGTGTCCAGGGACTAAGACGATTCAGCGAGAAAAATGTATAGACTATATATATATATATATATATA
>JAABKJ010007611.1:0-11655 GCA_011634705.1 Andricus grossulariae
GGTAGGGGGGAGGGGGGCAAGGAAAGGAAACCGAGAGTCGCAATTGGTTGATGTTTTGTGCTGAGAAGGTCACCAGTATTCAGCAGCGTTGTAATAGATAGGAGGTCAAATGTGAAAACCATTAAATTAATCCATTTCTTAATTAATTAATTATATTCAAAGTCCTAAAATCAATTCATGAATATAAATTGGTACAATCTACTTATCGAGCAAAGTAGACTCCAACATTTTCTATTTTCTTTCCGATTTTCAGCATTCTTAAAAAATGAACTGAAACCTTGTAAGAAGAGAGAAAAAGAACGGTCAAAGTTCTTAATTTTTGGTAATGGAGGAAATTTTTTAAATTTTAGGGGGAAACAGGGGTACTAGGGGACAAAGGTGATAAGGTTGAATAGAGGACAGACTGTGAACCCTGAAGAAAATGATTGTGGTATCATAGGACCTTACACATAAGAACAATTATTACTATGAGTTTCCTGAATAAAAATAAAATCTTTTATCAGAATATGTAAAATGTACTATAAAAGTGGATAATAAGCACACACTTTTTCATCACTTATTTGGAACACCCGTAGTAAATATATTTCACTATATCCTTTGTCTGGCATTGCAATTTTTCCTGCTTTTGTCCTTCTTTTTCCTCCCACTGTTCTCATAATTTCTCCATTTTGGCCAAGGTGTCCTGGGGCAATCTTTATTAATCCAATAACAAGGAGGTTTCTTTGCATTATGATAACTGATTTTTAATGAAAAGTAATAGGTTTCATTTTTTTCTTTGAATGACCGAACTGGTAATGAAATGAAGACTAATCGAGCAAGAGGAAGAAACTCGATAAAGGATTAACAGAGGTCTCACTGCCTAAGTTCTTTTCTCGACTTTCTTCGCACACTTTATCAGGATTAACTTATTTCGCCTAGATGCATCCCTACTAAGTTCTTCCAAAAAACAAGAAATAAAGAGGTTCTAAATAAGAGATCAAAAAGTAAACATGCTAAAATGTCAGAAACTTTTGTTCCTTTCAGTTTATGAAACTAAAATTATTCTCTCATCAGAAAGTTCTTCTACACTTTAGTTCTTCCCAGTTTATAATTATCCGAAGTTCACATTTGTAGCCTGTCAAAATGGCAATGGCGATGACGTTGAAAACTTTACTTGTCAGGGGCCATCCATAAACTATGTTCGCAATTGGGAGGGGGATGCTATGCTTGATAATAGAGGGGTTTGTAAAAAAGCTGTATAAAGTCTTTTATGAAATTGAAAATTGGATTTTTTATCTTCATCCAAACATGAGAAAACGTACCCTTCGAGCGAAAAAAATGTTCCATTTCCATTTTCTCGGAACCTAATTAAATATTCTCAAAAAACTTTCCTCGGATCTATTCAGCACTCATTTATCTCAAATGTGCTTTTTCATTTTGTCTTTAAATTAAGAATTCAATTTTTGAGAACGTTTTTTGCTACTCTCGGATAATCGTGAAAATGTGCGTTAGGCCATCATGGCATGCTACCCTTAATTTTATGTGCCCGTTATATTTTTGCTTCAAACATCAAAGAAATATATTAGAAGCATATTATTTTTTACTTCCAAAACTTAAAAGACAATTACGAAATGGAACTCTCATATGTGATATTCATGAACTGGTTAATGAATATAAATTAATTCTTGCGAATTATGGATTTATGCACGTTCTGTTTCATTATAATTTCTTCACTCACTTACTTTCCCTTCTCTTTTTTACGTTTTTGGAGATTCGCAGCTCTGAACAGGAGCTCTTAATGATTCTATCGGGTGTCCGTCCGTCCATCATACTTTTTCCCAGGAGGTGAAATAATTGATGGAGAAGGAAATAAGGCTGAATGGGAGAAAATTAGGGGACGGGAAGTAGAGTAAGAGAGGGGACGGCTAGTAGAGGAAGTGAGGGGAAATTAGGGGTAAGGAAGTCGCAGAAGTGTGGGGAGGGATAGTTGGGAAAGCGAGGGAATATGAGGGGCCGGGAAGTAGCGGAAACGAAGGGAGAGAGAATAGGGTGAGTAAGGGGCAATGAGGGGAGGGTTGAGGGGAGGTGGAGTGTGGGAAATGGTGAGCGTGAAAGTGAGGGAAAATGAGTGGAAGGAAGTGAAGGAAATGTGAGGGTTATGAGGTGAGTGTGAGTGGCAAAAGTAAGGGGTAATTAAAGAGGGTAAGTGAGGGAAGTAATGGAAATTTGGAGAAACAACTGTAGGGGAGGGAAAGTGATAACTGGGGACGGAAAGTAGGGGAAAGGGAATGTCAGCACGGGAAGTAGAGTACTAAGCAGTTAGGGAAGGCTGGGGATCCGAAGGGTGAAGTGAGTGGAGGGGAAGTAGGATGGATAGAGGAATGTAGTGAGAGCTAGTAGGTGCTGGAAAGTATGAGAGGGAGTGATTTGAACGACTTAATTAACTGATTGACCAATTTTTAGTAAATTTATAGACCCTATATATCCCCTAATATTCTGGACCGACCCAGGGTAGGCGCCCCTGTTTGTCAAGAGTTTTACATTTCAGAAGAAAAAAGGAACATAATATGGAAATAATGCTAAACGGACAGAGTCAGGTTACTTTGTGTCCTCTTTGAAATGCGTACTGGAGAATCCATCCGTTTAAGTCGAGAAAGCAGTGAACAAGAAAGCACAGACGAATGCTGTACAAAGACCTTTTTCTTCGAGAACAGAAGAAAACTCTGTTTGGTTGTTTTGGCTCGCTTCGTCTTATTTCCGGCGTGGTCTGCGTATCGTCGTGGTTGATGCTAAAATGTCAAAGAATATCATTCTACTCCTTTTACAAAGTAAATTCGTCATTTTTGCGTAATTTTTAAATTTTAGTTCTTGGTTGGCTTGTAGTGACTCTCCAAATTTATGAGTTCAAGGCCAGAGGGAAAGAACTACTAATAATGTGGTCCGGCGGAGGTGGATTACCATGGATGTATAATGGGTTACCCTGGATCATCTATATATACTTAATTACTCTGGATTATCACAGATTACTCTGGATTGCATAGGATTACTCTAGATTACATAAAAGTTTGGTGGATTACTCTGCCTAAACTAGACTCACGTTAATTTTCAAATAAAAAGAATTATTCCTTAACAAAATAAATGAACTTTCGAACAAATAGCAGAATTTTCAACCAAGAAGGTTATTTCTTTTATCGAGAAAGACGAATTTTCAACAAAATAATTATAATACAAAGAAGTTTGATTTTCAACAACAAACAATGACTTCTTCACAAAATCCTGATTTGAAATTTACTGCAATTATTCTCCGAATTTGTTATTACCAAAATATGAATATGGTGCAATCTCTTACACATATATCATTTCAGAAATTACCGATATGTTGATCAAAGGTCAAAGGCATCGATTAGTTTTGGACTGTAACTTCACACCAAAGAGGCTTCAATTACGTCCTTCCCTTTGGATATTGCAGTATCAAATATCGTGTTAATTTCGCAGTGAACTAGATAGACATTCAGATTAATTAAGAATAAGTTTATCCTCCATTGGGTTTTTACATATGCAAGCCTCGGACTCATCTTAGATATTCACAATAGTGTGAAAAAGAGTAGCGAAATAGTGTCATGCAATTTTTTAATATTAAATCGAGGAAGTAACTATTTTTTAAATCTGGTATTCAACATACATCTACTATGAAATAAAGTGAAATTTTTTAGATTCTTTTGAAATACTCTGAAAGTTTTAAACTCATTTAAAATCCGTTAGATGCCCTGAAATCTGCTGAGATCTTCTAATGATTCCCGAAAAACTCGTCAATCTTTTTAAATCCCTTAAAATCTAAAAATTTAGTGAAAATCCTTAGAAATCTCTTGGAATCTTATAATTTCTTTTGAAATCCGATTAGTCCCTCAAATATGGTGACATCTGTTGAAATTGTTTTAAATATAGAGTAAACTCCTCAGAATCCGATGAAATCCATTAAAATTGATCAAATTGATCTAAAATCCCAGAAAAATTTTGTAAAGCCCTTTGAAGTCCCTTGAGATATTTGATATTTTCTCACATTCTTAGAAATCTTCAAAAATCCCCTGAAAGCTTTGCAGTTTCTTAAAATCATTGACAGCAGTTGAAATCTACTGAAATTAATTAAAAATCACTGAAAACCTTGGGAAACTTTGCACTTTTTTTAAGACCCCAAATATTGTAATATTCGCTAAAATAAACGAAATATGTCAAATCTTCTTAAATAATAAGCAAATAATTTGAAATTCCTTGAAAAATTTGCAATCTATTGCAATTTTTTATAATCCCACTAAAGTCTTTTAAATCTCATAAAATTCCTCAGAATCTTTTAAAATGCGCTATATTCTTTAAATTCCTCTGAAAATTTGAAAGATCCTGTAAAATTCCTGAAAATCTTTAAAAATGTTTACATTTTGGAAATTCTTTGAGACCCCATAAGATCCCAAGAAATCTTTGATATCCTTTCCAAATCCCTTGAAATTTCTTGGAATCTTGTCAAATATCCTGAAATATTTCAAATTTTTTTAAATCCATTGACATTTGTTTAATTCCTTATAGTTCTTAGAGATCCTATACAATCACGGAAATTTGGCAAAGTCCCTAAAAATATCTTGAAATACTTTAAATCTCGCTAATTAACTTGAAGTTCCTAATATCTCTTGAAATTATTTCCAAAATGTTAAAGACTTTGAAATCCCAGGATATTAGTTGACATTTCTTGAAATCCCTTCGAATCCGTTTAAATGTTTGAAATTCTTTAAAATTCCTTTGAATCTTTTTAAATACTTTAAAAGTTTTTAAACCATATAAAATCCAATAAAATTCCTCTGATCAGTCAAAATTCTGTAAAACATCCCACAATCTCTTGAAATTTTCGAAATCTCGTGAATATGTCAGAAATCGATTCAAATGTTTTAAAATCCGTTGAAATTATCGATTTTAGAAATGGCGGACATGCTTGAGATGCGGATATGACATGAGTGGTGTTTTTGTCAAATTAGTGACAGCGCTAAAAAAAAGTGTCAAATAGTTTGAATAGTCTTGTGAATTCTGCTCTGCATGTTGTGAATTTTATACTAAATAATAATTCACATAACTGATAAATTAATCGATAAATATATCTGCTTTTATTATTCTGATATAAAGATCCCTACATCCCCTATTGAATAAAACATGAATCGAAGTACTACCTCTGTAATAAAATTCACTCATGTTAGCTCTAATTAAATTCTAACAATTGCATATTCCTTAACGATAATAGCCGACTCGTGATAGGTAGTTTAATAACATTTAAGCTTTTACTACCAAGTGCTCAAAACCTCTTTCCCTTCCTCTCTATTATAGTAACATATGATATTCTGCATCGCTTGGAATCTCACTACGTTTCTGTCGAATGTACATTACCTTCAGTGACTTCTACGGTATTAGACATAAATTCATTCTAGAATGGTCCCTCTCTGAACCCCAAGCACATGAGAATATAATCGTTTACGACTTTCTTGCATTCTATCTACTATTCGCCACTCTCTTCTATACGCTTCTCTTTCCTATACGCTACTCTCATCTATGCGCTACTCTCTTCTATACGCTACTCTCTTCTATACGCTTATTCTCGTCTATAGGCTACTCTCTTCTCTACGCCTCTCCTTCCTATACGCTACTCTCCTCTAAACGCTACTCTTTTCTATACGCTTCTCTTCTCTATACTCTAATCTTTTCTATACGCTACCCTCTCCTATACGCTTCTCTTTCCTATGCGCAGCTCTCCTCTACACTGTCTCTTATATACGCTACTTTCCTCTATACTCTACTCTCTTCTATACGCTACTCTCTTCTATACGCTACTCTCTTCTATACACCACTCTTTTTTATACGCTACTCTCCTCTAACCGCTACTCCCCTCTATACGCTACTCTCATCTATATGATACTCTCATCTATACGCTACTCTCTTCTATACGCTACTCTATTCTATACGCTACTCTTTTCTATATGCTTCTCTTTCCTATACGCTTCTCTCCTCTATACGCTAATCTCCTCTATACGCTAATCTCCTCTATACGTTACTCTCCTCTATACGCTACTCGCCTCTATACGCTCATTTCTATGTATTACGTAGAGTATTTCTCGCAATTTGACGTATATTGAACTTCATAGTTAGACTCTCTCTTGCACTAGACTTCTGTCCTTCTCGATCACATTTTCTCCCTATTCACATCTCTATGTTTATCCCACCACCACTTCCCTCTGAACCAGTTCGACTGACATACCATGGTAAAACGGTGTATGTTTGTGTGTCCAGAAGCTCTTGAGGTATTTTCAATATCCGGCGATGGTCCTCGTGTTTCCGTTTGCAGACCCCTTTCCCTCCAAACGAGAGCCTCACAACGCTTTCCCGGGTCTACTTCCGACAGCGACAACCCTTCCTTCTAGCTTCCCGCAAAGCAGAATGTTGTATCGACCTGTTCTGTACTTTCCAGTTATAGTCCCAGAATGCAATTGTTGATGTTAGAGCTTTAATTAAGGTTTTTAAATTTCTTGACTTTCAGCTCGAGCATTTCTCTTAAATTTCTGCAATTGCATCAAAAATAGGAACCTTGGTGATCAGGCAATTTGAAATTCCCGGTTTCTTCCCGAATTTGTCGCGACTACATTTTATTATTTCGAACAATTTAAAAATGTCTTTTTGTAATTTCTGCCAAATGAACGTTCAAAAATGGGGCATATAACCTCATGAGAATATATAAAATTTACGTCGTGATCAAAACAATTATTTATTTATCACATACCAAAGTGATAAGTATTAATCGAAACTACATTGCGATTTTTGACTTACCCCTCCACCTTGTGACAATTTGTGATACTTTGGTGACCCCTCTTCCCTCAAAATAAAATGTGACACTGAAGCTGACTCCCCACATTTTTTTAAATACGAAATATAAATGGAATTTTATATAATCGTTGATCGAACAATGAAGAATGAGTTCAACAATTTGATACTAGTATGAGAACACTTATAATTAAATTCTGTAGACATTTTGTTTTAGAACATTGATATAATTAAGAGATTAACTTAGATTATAGATTAAGTTAACAGGTTTGGGGTCGTCCATAAGCTCTTACCCCCTTTTTTAGAGAATTCTGATTTTTTCCATGTTTTCAAGAAAACTCACCTTTTGCTTGTTTCTCCGCTTAAATTCGAACTAAAATAATATAGTCCTGTTTATAATAATAATAGAACCACTGTTTTTCTTTAAACTAATTTTTCTTTTTTACAAAGTCCAATATTATATGTTTTATTTGGAATTCATCTCGCTTGATCAAAAATTTTACTAGTGGATTGAAAATTTAATTATTTTGTGGAAGATGCAACTTTTTTATTAAAAAGTCTTTTTTTTTGTGAAAAATCCAACTACTTTCTAGAAAGATTAACTAATATATTAAAAATTTATTTTTTAAAATAAAGATTTATCTCTTTCTTTCACAAACTAACTACTTTGTTGAAAATTTGTTTCTTATTTGTTTGAAAGATAATGTTTTAAACTCAAAATTTAATTATTCCATTTTAGGCTGAAAATTTACCTTTTTTAGTTTAAAATTCAACAATTTGGTATGAAATTGTTCTTCTTGGTTAGAAAATTAACTTTTTGCCCAAAGATCCAGCACTTTAGTCAAAAATTAATTTTCTTCACTGAAATTATAAATATTCAATTTTGGATTTAAAATTTATTCCTTCTGGTTGAAGATTCATGTATTTGGTTTAAAATTCGGCTTTTTTTAGTAGAAAATTAATCCTTTCTGTTGAAAATTTATTCTTTTTGGTTAACAACGCGTGGTTGCAAATTAATCCGCTTTAGTAGAGGACTCAACTATTATCTTGAAAAATCCACTTTTCTGGTTGAATTCGACTGTTTCTTATTAAAAATTAAAATCCTTTTACGTTAAAATATCAATATTACTTTTTTTTTTTGTAAATTTATCATTTTATTAAAACATTGAATTATTTGATCGTAACTTCACCTTTTTGTTAAAAATTCATATTTTCGGGTAGAAAATTCAACCTTTCTTTTGATTGAGAATCAATTTTCTTCACCATAAATGTAAATATTCCATTTTTGGTTGAAACTTAATAAATAAAATTGAAAATCTGTCTATTATGTAAAAATTCATCCATCTTGTGTAAAATTGGTATATTTGGGTATAAAATTAATCTTGTTTATTGAAAATTCATCATTTTGGTTAAGGATTTAACTATTTTTTTAAGAATTCGTCTTATTTAGTTGAATTAAACTGGTTTAAAAGTCGTGTTTCGTGTTTAAAGTTAGTTGTTAAACTGCAAATTCAGCTGTTCCATTTTTTGTTGAAAAAAATATCTTTTCTGCTTAAAAGTTAAACTATTTGGTTGAAAATGTATGTACTTTGTTGAAAATTCATCTGTGGATCGAAAATTTATCTTCTTTGTTGAAAATTCAGCTTTGAAAGTTAAAAAATCAGTTATTTGGCAAAAAATGCAGCTACTTGTTTCAAAATGTAACTACTAAATTTATTTCTGTCGATAATATTAGTCTTTATCGTATCGACATGGATTTAAATTTTACTTTTTTTTATCAGAGAATATATTTATATACATTAATCTACTTTTTACAGGGATTTATTTACAAATACTTTATGCAAGAAATATCATTTCGAACATTTCTGACATTAATCAGTGTTGGCACGTGGTCCGGCACAGCAGGAAAAGTGGTAGAATAAAGTACCCTGTCAATAACAATTTACTTTTTTCTACCACTTGTCTTGCTGTGCTGGCCCACGCGTCAACACTGATTAATGTAAAAAATATTCAAAATATTTCTTGCATAACAATCTTTTAATTATAAATTTGATTATTGCAAATTTTAAGCCATTAAACTGCTTTCTATATTCATTCATTATCAAGATGAAGTATTTGTAAATGATACCCCGTAAAAGGTAAATTATTGAATATTTCAGAATTTCGAAAAAATTTATTGCATAAAGGCCTCCTACTGGAAACAGGTGAAAGTTGATGCTTGAAAAAGGAGGCCAAAAAACGCTGTTTTTGGGACGTTTTACCCTCTAACTATTGACAGAATTTTTTTAAGACAAAAGTGATCATATCCTTGAATTCTGAAGCTTTCAGATTCTTTTTATCAAACAATTCAGAGATTTTTTTAACGACTTGCAATCAAAAGAAGTAAGGGGCCTCGACTTTTGGCCCCGACTTTAGTTTAAAGAATTTGAGAGAAGATATTTGGATGCTCCCTTAGTTATATGGAAGTTAAATCTCTTAAATATGTTGAGAGCTATAAGAATTCTCTGAAATAAAGTTGCATAAGTCCCAATGAAGTGATATTAAAGTCAAAGCTTCCATAAAATCGCCCATACGAATTAGGATCAAAAATAGAAGCTTATATATTCTCAGACATGCGAATTTATAGTAAAAAGGTGGCTTAAATTTAAACGCACTGGGAATTAATATGGTATATCGCTTCATTAGCGTAGTGGCCAATCTCACAAAGGGCTTCTGGCTTCTGACGAATAAGGCAACTCAACGGGTAACCATCCCGGTTATGTCCAAATGTTTAGCTCATAATACACCTCGCCTCCTATCAGCACCCTTCTCGGCTTGAGTCTGGCTTATGAAACGAGTTCGCCCAATAGAACGGTTACGTCGTATTACGACATTATTAAACCCATCAAACGCTGCACGCTTCAAAGAGCTAATAAGTTGAGATTTGTCGATGGCTAGAATATGCGGAAAGGAGGAAGTTGAATGGCAGAAAGCAAGGCGAGCTAAAGGGTACTAAAAGCCATTACGCTGAAAATACTGAGTACACAGACTGCTTATTCAAAAGACTTAAATAACTTTCAAGTCTAATCGAAAGCTCATCATTATATATTCCATAGGGGGCGTGCATAAATTACGTAAAATATGTTTCCCAAATTATGAACGTCTAGACGCCCTCCAACCAACCTATCTTAAGTAATTTTTGGGAAATACGTTTTTTCTTGTGGTTTTGGTGAGCAGTCATCCAAGAATAACGTATGACGATTAGGAGGATCAGGGGGTTTAATAAAATCTTACTGTTTGTTGTGAATTAACAAATCAGCTTAACTTTCAACCAAAAAAGATAAATTCTCAGAAAAAATGTTATATTTTGATATTTTAATCAAGAAAAGATTTACATTTTTATTAAGAAATAGTTGAATTGAACCAAAAAGGACGATTTTTCAAGAAAATAGTCAAACCCTCAACCAAAACAGATTCATTTTCTACCGAACAGTGGCATTTTCAACACAATGAATGAATTTAAAACGTAATTGTTGAATTCTTAAATAAAAAAAAAATTTCAAACAAAAAGAGAACAGTTAAATTTTCAGTTAAAGAAAGAATTTTCAACAAAAAAAACAAAACAATTTTCAACAAAACAGTGACATTTTCAAGCAAGAAGTTGAATTTTGAACAAAAATGTAATATTTGATATTGCAACCAAAACAAGTTTTTATTTAAAAACAGTTAAATTGCAAATAAAGGACACAAAATTTCTACAAGAGTTGAATTTGCAACTAAAAAAGATTTCTCAGTCAATGATGACAAGAAATTTAATAACAAAATATTGAATTTTGAAGCCAAAATGACGAGATTTCTACAAAAGATTAAAATTTTTGACGGAACAATTCAATTTCAAAATCAAAGGTTCACTGTTTGTCATCATTCAAATTTTTGAACCAAGAAGATTAATTTTCAACTCAAGAAGATGAATTTTCAGGAAAATACATCCATTTTTCAATTAAATAGTTGAATTTTAAAACTAAAAAAGATAAATATTGAACCAAAAATGGAATATTTTAATTTTCACTTAAAATAATTAATTTTTCATAAAAAAGGAACGAATTTTCTACAAAATAGTTGCATTTTCAGCCAAATAATTGCATTTTTAAAACAAAAAATGAATTTCCAACAAATTACATAAATTTTCAACCAAATAGTTGAATTGTTAAACTAAATACGATACACTTTTTCTACGAACCGGATAAATTAAATACCAAATTGTTGAATTTACAAGCCCAAAAGATAAATTCTCTACAATGCGCTTAAACTTACAACCGAACAGTTGAATTTTCAACCAAGTATTTTTTGACAACAGAAATTAATTTTCAAACAAAGAGATGAATTTTCAAATATAATGATGAATTTTCAATAAGAAAATGAATTTTCAAGAAAATAGTTCAACTTTCAGTCAAGGAGTTGAATTTTCAACCTAAAAAGATGTATTTTCAACAAAAAATATCATATTTGGTATTGCAACCAAAACAAATTTTTATTCCAAAACAGATGAGTTTATCAAAAAAGACGATTTTGCGACAATATATATTAATCTGCATTAAAAATGGATGAATTTTTAAGCTAACAATTGTATTTCTAACACAATGCATGAATTTGAAACCAAGTTGTTGAATTCACAAAAAAAGTACGATTTTTCAACATAATATATCAATCTTTAAGGGAATGTGATAAATCAGTTCCCCCGGGTTTTTGTCCACAAAAAATAAAAATTTTTAAAACTGTATTTGGAGATGCTATAAAATAGAGCAACATACGTCCCGGAACTCTTTTTTTGAGGGATAATAGCAAAAA
>JAABKJ010007612.1:0-11655 GCA_011634705.1 Andricus grossulariae
AGTCTAGTTGATCCTACATAACACGTGCAGGCTGGTCAAAAATTAAAATTATATAAAGTGAAATTACTTCTATCATACACTTGCTATTCAACTTAGTTTTTATATCATCTAGAGCCTTTAAATGATTCTTTAGATAGCTGTAGACAACCAGGGGTGGAATTTTTTCCTTTTTTTCACTCACTAAATCATTGGATCTTACTTCGTTTATATGTTCCTCATCTGATTGAGTTCTGATTCATTATCGGATGGTTTATGGAACCTGTTTTTAGTTTCCACATTATATTCTTCTTGATCCATTGGTTCTCCTTGATTTTCTGTCTTCCTTTTTTTATTATTCGGGGTAATGCGATTATTCTGCACTAGTTCTGACACTAAACCATGTTAAGTTTTAGTCTTTGAAACCTCACAGCTTTTAAAGATTCGTACCATATCACTATCCAACGCGTTTGATTACAAACACAGAGCGTAGTGTAAACGTAGAAATATATTTTTGTCAACTATTGTTATATTAAATTCAATCAAAAATGAAAGACATATTCAAACAAATTTTTTTAAATACAAATATTTGATTATTATATTTTCAGTAAATTGATCATATTAAAACCGATTTTGTTGTTTAAAGTCAAGTATTTTCTAGTTCGGATATTTTATAATTCGACAAAATTGCATCATTTTCTATTCTATGCATTAAATATTAAAGAGTTTTCAGTTGTTATTATTCAAATTTCATACATTTAAAATATAAATCTAGAAAATTGTATAATTTGAAGTATCATATTTTCAAAATTCAAGAATTTTCAATTGGAAGTCTTCAAAATTGTAGAACACTGAACTCTAAATCGTTGAAATGAAGACTTTTTTACTTTGATAATTTACAATTATGAATTATGCAAGTTTTACAATTAAAAATTCTGTGATTTTGATGCTTTACATTCAAAATTTTTTCCATTTAAAAGATTTAGAATCGAAAACTTGACTTTTAATTTCCAAAATCATGAAAATCATCAAAATTTGATTGTAAATTAAAATTTTTAATCTTTAAAATTAAAGAGTTTTACATTTTGACAAGTCACAAATAGAAATTGCTGTAATTTGGTGATTCACATTCAAAATTTCTTCGGTTTGCAATATTGCGAATTGAAAACTTTACTTTTGATTTCGAAAATCATCTTAATTTAAGAATAGCTAATTATACATTTTAAAAATTGAAAATGTTCCAATTAAAAATCTTCAAAATTGAACTATTAGGAAAATCATTCAAAATAACATCATTTTGAATCAGACGTATTAGAAGTAGAAGGTTCGTCGATTGTAAATCTTAAAAAAATGGAAGAAAAAGCTCGAAAATTTAGAACTCAGAATTTTAGAACGTCTTTCAGGAATATCTTATTACGATATAAAATCCCACATTAACGTATCAATTTTTTTTCTGATTTCTGCTGGTATAAAATCTTATATTTAGACGAAAGTCACAGATATCTATTATTTAAAATTAATTGAAATAGTAAAAAAGTTTGAACTTGAATCAGGTGTACAATTCTCTCTTATTGAATACGTAATGTTTCTATGAGTGAAAATGCATTAAAAGGGTTATTTGTATCATAAATAAAGTAAGGTCAAATAAACGAGGTTTTTAAATAATATTTTTTTTTAATTAAGTAGTTGAATATTTAACTAAAATGATGAATCTTGAACCAGAAAATTTATGTAAAAAATCTTCTTTTTTTTGGTTAAATACAACTTAAATACAAAAATCTGTTTTTGGTTGAAATAATTTAAAAAATATATGTTTTGTCGAGTCTTCATTCTCAGACGAAAAAGAATGTATTTTGACCAAGATTAGTTGCATTTTGGATCAAATGGTTGAATTTTCCAGCCAAAAAGATGAATTTTTTAGAAGACATATAAACTTTTAAACGAAAAGGCAAAATTTTCTATCTAAAAATACCAATGTTCAACAAAACAGTTAAACTTTCGACAAGAAGATGTCTTTTGAACAAAATAGTCGGATTTTTATGAAACTAATTAAATTTTCAAGAAAATGGTTGAATTTTCAACTAAACACATGAGAAATTCTTGTGAAGGTGGATGAGATAAGATAAAATGGATTGCCTTAATATTGTTATAAAAATAATACGAAGCCGATCTATTTTATTTTCCCTCATTCACCTTGATAATTATCTTTTTAATGTGTATTCTCAGTCTCTCACATATTTTAGAAGTTTCAAAAGAATTCACTGGGTGAAAAAATAATTATAAAAACTTAGTGTAATAATTAATACTCAATATAAGTAAAAATCTTGTCAAGTTTTCATAAATTTTTTTCCTTTCATTATATAATGTTAACGTTTCTATAATTTTTTAATTTATTAATTTAAAAGGTAATTGCCTTTTTTAGGATTTTAAGATAGCAAATGGTTCAATAGAGTAGGCTCATGAAAAGTATAAAATTTAAAAAAATAATAATCGATTAATCAAAATTTGATAAAAATTGCCACTACAGTTCCATTTTTTTTCCAATTTTTTGACAAATCGGTTGATTAGTGTAAGCTCCTCGTGTACCGCAATACCAAAAAAATTATACATTCTTCATGTTTTCTAACTCTGTTGAGTACAGTTTACAGTTAAAAATTAATTTCTCTTACTGAAAATTAACAGTTGATTAAAAATCAATCTACTTGTTTTGAGAATTCAACTATTTTGTGGGAAATTTGTCTTATTCAATTAAATTCAACTGTTTCTTATTTAAAATTAACGTATTTTTTGCTCGAAATATCAACTATTACATACTTTAGACTTCATCTCTTCTAGTTAGGTTTCAGTGTTTTGTATTTAAAATTAAAATCTTTCTGGGTTGAAATATCAACCATTCTATTTTTGGTAACAATTACCCTTTTTTTTCTTGAAAACTCAACTAATTGGATGAACTTCTTCGTTAAAAATTATTTTATCGGTTTAAGGTTCATCAATTATTTCGTTGAAAACTGACGTGACATGAAATAGATTGCGTTCCCATTGTTTTAACAATGATAAGAAACCAATCTACTTGATCTTACCTCATTCACCTTCATGATCTCTGCAATGTGTGCCCTCACATATTTTCGAAGCTTCAAAAGAATGTACTGAAACTAAAAAAAATTATAAACATTTGGCAAGATAATTATTAATAAATAACAAGAAAATCTCACCAACTTTTAATAATTTGTTAACTTTCAATATATTCTTAAGGTTTTTATGGTTTTTATGATTTGTTAAATTAAAAAAATTAATCGACTTTCTCTTGGGATTCTAAGGTAGCAAATCGTGCTGTTGAGTAGGCTCGAGTAGGTCTAATGGAATACTAAAAATTTAAATTTTCCATGAAATGTACGAAATCTTGAAAAATAATCTAATAAAATAAAACTGAACTCAAAAAAAAAATAGTAGCATTCTTGCAGCCGATTATGTGTATATAATCTGGTCCTGGACCCGACCAGACCTTCTAGATAGGAAAAAATTACAGAAAGATGAGTTTTCATTATAGATTTAAATTGAAGGTTTCTTGATTCTATTTTCGTCAGATATTTCGAATCGATGAACAGTATAATAGACTTTGAAGATTGTTGGATTGAGATGTTAATTTAGATTAAATTTTTTGTTTTTTTGAAGGTACAATCAATTCTTAGAAATTTTGAAGATAGAAAAATGTCAATGATTCCTCAATAATAAACTTTAAATTCAGTTCGGCCTTTTAATAATTAATATTTCTTTCTTTCTTTCTCCGTCTTTTTTTCGATTGTCATGTATGTCTCTAATGAGCCGTTTCACAATGTTATTTAAAAACACATTTCTCTTATTTTACCTCTTTTTGTGCAATTATTTTGCACAAATTTATTTTCTTGAGTATTTGTTTTTATAAACAGTTTTTTAAAGAACATACTTTTTTTAAGCCTTTTTGTACAATTTTGTTGCACAATTTGATTTTTTTATGTTTCTGTTTGTTAAAAAAATGTACTTTCAAATGCAGAACATAGAATGTTCTGTTCTTGTCTTGCTTCTCAGTCGTAAACATGGGCCAGGACAGAATTTTAAGGTGACAAGAACAAAATTCTTGTTTTTATAGTGAGAATTTCTTATTTTCAATTATTTTAGACATCCTGTAACTTTTACAAAATAGCGGATCAGCGTCAGACAAATATTGAATATTATTTGACAAAAATATATTATAAACATAAATATAAAAAGAATCTATATCAATATATATTGTCACTTGGAGAATTTGTTTAAGTTTAGATGAATTTCCCCATCAAGATAGAAAAAAAACCCTTTATGCGCGTTTGTTTTAATTTAGCAATTGTATCAACCAATTTCGTGACGTATTATTAGTCATTTCTTTCCATTAGTTTTCATCAATTTTCATTCGTTCTTTCATTAATCTTTCCGCATATGCTTATATATACACTTTAAAAAATGTTTGTGATTGCACAAGACGTTACCTTGCAAATTGCAATGTAAAATCGCAAATACCGTATATGATTCTCCCACCACTAATTTCTTGGAAATTGTCTCACACAATGAGGAAAAGGTGGGGAATAGAGTACATAATCGCGAATCATCTTTTAAACAGCTTCTTTCAATTGAAAAAAATGAAGCACGTTTTTGGCACTCTCCTCTTGACGCTTGTGATTTTCTTCAATTCTGTTGGTAACTATAATCTTTAAAAATTAAATTTTTATTAAGGAAATTGCTGGCTCTCGCTTTATTTTCGCAAGCAGTGGCAATGTATTTCCTTTTATATAGGAACATTCGAAATAAGAACAACGAATATTGTTTGTTTATTTATACGCTATCCACTAACGAATTATCCTTCACTTTGTCAGGTGCGATCCTGAATATAAAGAAAAACATTTTTCTTTGATTCGTTGAAAATATAATTAAATTTTGTGTGAAATGAACCGTAGTTGAGGTAAATTGGGTTTGTAGGCATTACACTATCACTTGAGATAGACGAATATAGAATCCCGATTTGTTCTTTAACTTCAACTCTTGGCAGAAGACAGGGAAATAAATTTTGAACTTGATATTTCTAAACACTGATCTTTATGATTTTACCTCTCATTCAAACCCATAAACATTTCTGGATCCTGCCAAGCGTTGAATCAAAAAATTCCCTGAAAATCTGGATTTTATTTTTGTTTTTTCTCGTGTGATGAGGCCAATGACCATAACCAGAGCCCATTCCAAGCAGAACTTAATGAGCTTGCTATCGGTTTTTTCAAAAAAATTTATCTATATTCTGGATGCTAATATGATTCTTCAAATTGAAAGCTAATTTTTAATACGTCACCCAGTTAGCGGTCTGATAATATCTGTCAGCAGTGTATACATTTAAAGAAATAAAACAAATATTATGGTATGTAATAATAGATGAAAAATTCAACAGTTACGTTTTTTGTAACTTTTAGGATAACAAGAGAAGTTCAGATTAAAGTCTTTCAGTTGAAATAATAGCAACTATTATATTTTTCATTGAGAATTTATCTATTTTGGTTGAAAATTGAACGACTTGGTTCAAAATTCACGTATTTTGGTAGAAAGTTCAACTATTTGGTTGAAATACAACTTTTTTGTTGACAATTCAAATTTTTTGTTTAAAAATGCTATGTAAATGCTTTATAACAAATTTATCTTTTCGACTTGAATATTCAACAATTTAACATGGTGAACATTTTTGCATTATTGGTACAAAATTCAACTTATCCGTTTCAAAAATGATCCCTTTTGGTGAAAAAATCTTCTTTTTTTGGTTAAATACAATTTAAATACAAAAATCTGTTTTTGGTTCAAATAATTTTAACTAATATATTTTTCGTCGAGACTTCATCTATTTTGGTTGAAAATTCATGCATCTTGTTAAAAAATCAACTATATTATTGGGTTAAAAAGTAAATTTTTTTGGTTGAAATTCATTTTTTCGGTTTAAAAATAGAACCGTTTTGTAGAAAATTGGTCTTCTTGGTCTGATAATGCCTTTCGTTTTTTTTTAATTCGACTTTTCCGTTTGAAAATTTATCTACTTTGGTACAAAAATATGACACTATTTTTGGTAGAAGGTACAACTAGTGGGTGGAAAAATAACGAATATTATTGTTGAACATTCAACTCTTTTATTTAAGTGTCTTGATTTTTGTCAGGAAATTCATCTCTGCTGGTAAAAAACATTCTGAAGAGGGTTCAACCATTTTTTGACAAATTTATATTTTCTGGTTGAAAATTTATCTACTTGCTTGAAATTTGGTCTAGTTTCTTTAAAATTCAATTGTTTGGTTGAAGATTCATAATTGTGCTTGAAAATTAAACTGTTTTTTTTTACAAATTTGTTTTTTCGAGTGGTCAAAAATGAAAATATTTTACCAAAAAAATCAACTTATTGGTTGATAATTAACTTTTTTGTAGATAATTAATATTTTCGGTATGTATATTTATCTATTTGGCTGAACATTAATGTATGTTTTTAATATAAACTATTTTGGTAGACATTTCAAATTTGGTTGAAAGTGAACTTTTTTGCTGGAAATTCAAATATTTTATTAATAATGCGTCTTTTTGATTTGAAGATCGTAGAAAATTGTCTGGTTGAAAAATAACTTTTGTTTATTGACAATTATTATTTTCGGTATGAAAGTTAAATTATTTCACTGAAAATTGATATATTTTGTTTAAAATTGAACTATTTTGGTTAAAAGCCCAAATTTGGTTGAAAAGTGACTTTTTTGTTTTGAATTCGTATGTACTTCTGAATATTTCATTTTTGTTGATTTTCAATATTATTTTTAGGATTTACATAAAAATACACGCTTTAGCGTAAAGTGGTTCTAAGCAAATTTGTAGATATAATTTAGCCGAAAAATATTATTGTACCTTGTGTCCTTTTTACAAAAAGTTATTTTTTTTATTTTCAATGTATTTTTATACAAAAATGTATAACAAATTTGTAGATCTTTTTGAGTGAATGTCATTTTTACGATCAAAACAAAAACTTAGCGCCCCATAAAAAAATGATTAAAAACAAATTTGTAGATCTTTTTTGGGATAATAACTTTTTTCTCAAAAAGTTTTTTATCTTTTCTCGTTTTACCGAAAATTTAATATTTTCATTTTTAATGTTATTTTTCACGGTTAAAGTATAAACTATGCGTTCTATAAATATCGATTAATAACAAATTTGTAGATCTTTTATGAGTGAATAATTTTTATTTTTTCATCCTTTCCGTATCATGCATAGCTCGACTGCAAAGTGGAATTTTTTGTGTTTCATCGTTTTTTTGGTAGTTAAAACCAGAACCGTTGAAAAAAAATCTGTTTAACGAATTCGATCTTTCTTTTTGGACCCAAAAACTCACTATGATGAGAATGTGAAAAAAAGCAATATTTTCTCTGATCATGTTTTTTGCATGAACAAACAGATTTTTGTGGTACGATTAGACACCATCCACACGAATTATTTTCAACTTGATTAATCTATCATATTGTTTCTCATCTATTTTCAGAATCAAGTAATCCGAATTGGAACCCGGATTGGGACCTAAACGCAACTCCGCCGAGAACTAGTAGTGAAGAAGAGGATGTCAATAGTGCTCCTGGAAGTCCTCAACATCATGGAAATATGCATGGAAATCGGTATAGTGTTGCAAAAAAATCATTTAAGAAAATGGTTACAAAATTACAAAAATTTCTTCCCCCTTTCTATATAAAGCAGTAGATTCTCAATGTTTTTTAACTGCCTCAATACCCCGTGTAACATATATTTGAGATATCAAAAGCGGTTGTGTCGATTTAAATAAAATTCAAATTTTAGATTTTTCAAAATTTGTTTATAAGCGGTGTAAAATTTTTTTTTTCTCCAAATAACTTTTAACTGAGCGAGCCGTGACTATTCAATTATAATGCTTTTTTGTTAATTTTAAAAGTAATCAGATATTGCTCACGATGTTATATTTAATTTGAGGTCATTTGGATTGCCGTGAAGAAATTTCGGTGTGGCCCTGGTCGGGGCCCGATCTGGCAGAATCTGGCCCCGATCGGGCATCCCAGTCAGGACCAGACTCGAAATGAAACGCCTAATCCGATCAGGGCTAGACTGGGGTATCCATAAGGAAGGCCCAATCTGGCCTCTTCTAATTTTTATTCATGAAAATATTACTAAAATTTTATTTATTCTATAAGAAAGTAAACAATTAATTAAGAATATTACACTATATTATTTGAATATTTGAAAAAAATTATCGTTAGGTTTACAGAGTTACTTCATATAAATATTTTGAAAATAATCCACCGCAATCTTTTGCGTTGCTGAACACTGAGCCGATGTATAGCAGTGAATCGTCCTCAGATATTTTGTATCGTTCAGAACTCAAACCTGCGAAGAATTTTGATAAATTAATTTTGAAGGAAAAATATTATTGTTGACGAAATAAAATTAATGCGTGTTCTAAATTTCCTTACCCGTGATACATGAGCACATGTGTTATTCTTTGAAAAGTGATTTCGTTGGAACCTTTTTCATTGCCGTAAACTGCATCGCAGGGTTAAAAGTTTATCCTTTTTCGTAACAAATTTAATAATTTTGTTGAAAATTCGTTTTTTTTTTGCTCAAAGTTAATTTGTTATCAGAGTTTTTATCTGAAAATTTAACTATTCCACTTTCAGTTGAAACTTTTTCATGTATGTTGTATGAGTTGAAAGTTCAACTGTTTGGTTGATAGTTCAACTATCTTGTTAAAAATTCATATATTTGATTAAAAAGTCTTTTTGTGTTGAAAATTAATCTTGTTTGTTGAAAGTTCAACTTTTTAGTTGATAATTCAACTATCTTGTCAAAAATTCATATATTTGGTTAAAAAATCGTCTCTATAGGTAGAAAATTATTCTTTTTTGTTAAAAGTTCAAATTATTGGTTGATAATTCAACTATCTTGTTCAAAATTCATCTTTTTCTATTGAAAATTATCTCTTTTTGTTAAAAATGTATTTTTTATTATTTAATAATCCCATCCACTCCACTGTAAAACAGTCATCAGTTCTTCCTTTCTTCAGGTCAACGACCAAAAAAACCCTAGTATAAATGTTATAAACGAAGTTTTTTAGCACGTCCAGCTACGAATAAGAAAGTGAGGTTATAGTACAAAAAAGTTGCAGCATTAAGCCTATACGTACCTTTATAGCATACTAAAAGGAAGTGTGGGATCTTTTTGTACAATTAGTCCCAATTCTGGATTCCAATTCTCAATCTATTCAACACTTTCACGCAAAGACGAACAATAAATGATCTTCAAATTGTCGATGCTTTCTCGAGGTTCACTGTCGGAAATCCACATGATGTTACCGGTTTATCTCTTTACTGATCGTCACTTTTACAAAGTTGTCTTCCTTCCGTCAGTTCGTTGCCAAATAATCGAATGGAAGACTAATCGAATACATTCGAGATTAGCGCGGCAAATTCAAATCTAAATAAGTATAAGCTCTAAACATATTAAGAAAAACCTGCAATAATTAATACTAACTTGATAAATTTATATTTATTAACTAATCAAATGCGTCCCTAAACATACATTTTTAGACATTTTGTTCAAATTAAATGAAGCTTTTTTCAAGTTTTTTGTCGTTTTTTAAACTCTTTGCATACGAGAAGTTGGATTTGACTAACTTAATTTTACGTCAGTCATTGAACTAAAAAATAGTTTAATATTCGCTAATTAAGACAAGGAATAACTTTTATTTCAATTTTTTTTTAATTTTCAACTCATCTCTGGTTTACAGAGGGTAGCCCGATGTAGCCCCGATCAGGACCTCAGCAAGAGCCATGATCGGGGCCACGTTGAGTTGACCCGATCGGGGCCACGTCGGGAATCGAGATCAAATTGGGCAATTTCTCCACGGGTTATTTCATAAATATATGTTATTACAAAAAATATACCAAATGATCGAAAATTAACTCTAACATCTTGAACATTTATTCACACTCGTCGACAAACCTTTAACTTCTCAAAAATTTAGTAATTAGATAATGCAGGCCTCGGACTCACTTCAGAGATGAAAAATAGTGTAATATAGTGTCACAAATATGAAAAAATAGTGTAACAAATAATGTCATAAAATGTTGACAGTATTAAATTTATGTGCAGTCTCAATATGAAAGTGTATAGCTTAGCTAAAAATTTAAGTATTTTGTTGGAAATTCGCCTTTTTCGTGAAACATGAAATTCCTTGGTTGAAAGCTCAACTACTATCTGAAAAGTTAATTTTTTTGGTTCAGGTGGTATAATTTTAGTTCAAAATCCTTTTTTTTAAATTAATTCTTTTAACTGAAAATTTAATTTTTTAAAATGAAAATTCATCTTATTCATTAAAAATCAACTTTTTTGTAGAATCTTTACATTCTCGAGTTGAAAATTTAATTGTTTTGTAGAAAATACATATTTTCGGCTCGAAAATTCAGCAATTTGGTAGAAAATTTACCTGTTTGGTTGAAAATTTAAATATTTTGTTGAAAATGCGCCTTTTTTATAGAAAATTAATTTTTTTGTTAAAACTGAAACTGGTTGAAAATTATTCTGTTTTAGTTCAGGATTCAAGAATTTTGTTCACAATTCATTTTTATTGGTTAAATCTAACTGGTTTTTATTTTTAATTAAATTCCTTTTTTGCTGAAATATCAACTATTACATTTTTCGTTAAAAATTTAACTCCTTGGTTATAGTGAAAAAATCTTTTGTTTTTATGTTGTTAAAAATCCATTCTTTTAACTGAAAAGTTAATTTTTTTTAGTGAAAATTCAGCGTACTCATTGATGATTTAACTTTTTTGTAAAAAATTAGTATTCTTGATTCGAAAGTAGAATAATTTGGTAAAAGATTTAACTACTTGGCTGGAAATGTATGGATTTTGTTTAAAATTGGGTTTTTTCGTAGAAAACTGAACTCCTTAGTTTAAAGTTCAACTACTATCTTAAAATTGAATCTTTTTGGTTTAAGATTCATAATTTCAGTTGAAAATTCATTCCTTTAACTGAAAATTTAACTATTTTATTCAAAATTCAACTGATTGGTTGAAAATGAACTTTTTTTATGAAACTTCATATTTTTGGGTTGAAAATGTAACTGTTTTGTAGAACATACATATTTTCGGCTCAAAAATTCAACAATTTGGTAGAAAATTTAACTGTTTGGTTGAAAATTGATCTATTTTGTTGAAAGCTTGCATTTTTTGGTAGAAAATCCAAGTTTTTTGTTGTTGTTAAAAATGAAACTATTACGTTAAAAACTAATCTGGCTTAGTTCAGAAATTCAAGAATTTGGTTGAAAATTTATTTTTATTGGTTAAATTTAACTGTTTTTTATTTGTAATTAAATTCCTTCTTTGCTGAAATATCAACTATTACATTTTTTGTTGAAAAATCAACTCCTTGGTTGAAAGTTGAACTATTTCCTGAAAAGTTAATTTTTGTCTTCAAGATTCATAATTTTATTTTTAAAAATCGTTTTTTGTTGTTAAAAATTCATTCTTTTAACTGAAAGTTTAATTTTTGTAGTGAAAATTCAACTTATTCACCAAAAATGAACTTTTTTGTATAATCTTCACATTCTCGAGTTGAAAAATGAACTGTTTTGTATAAAAT
>JAABKJ010007613.1:0-11655 GCA_011634705.1 Andricus grossulariae
CTTAGTTTTAATGGAGCAGCAGTCATAGCTAACCTATCAAATAATCAAGATCTATCGCCAAACTATGCAGGATTTCTATTTGGCATCATGAATACAGTAGGAACCACGTCTGCATTCATTGGTCCTATTCTCGTAGAGGCTATAGCAGGATCATCACATGAAGTGCGTATAATAGTTGTTTGTATTAAATTACCATAAGTTACAAGAAGTGACTAAAAAAAAGGATTATTTTCAGATTGGACAGTGGCAAACAGTTTTTTGCATTGGTGCAGGCATATGCTTTCTAAGCACGATTATTTTTATCCTTGGCGGAAGCGCAAATGTTCAAAAATGGAATGACAACAATCAACAAAACAATGTATTAGAAACAGTACCAGATGAAGAATAATAAAAAGTTAGAAAGTACCAGAGATTTTGAAAAACCAAAGAATTATAACTTGTGCTACTTCTAGTTTCATTAAAAAATATATACTTGTAAGAGTTTCAGTACTTACAAATGAAGATCGTCTGTTGAAAGATGGCTATCCGCATCATTTCTTTAAGAATTCCAATTTAAAATAAACGTAAAACGAAATTCTGATATTTTCGTATTCAACATTTATTTCTTAGCCTCAAACCACTAGAAATTGCTTTAACTTTAAAATATCACTAAACTAATAATATAATTATACTTCACAGCTACGATATAAAAGAATGCTTTTAGCACACTTCATTCCAACCAGGGTAGCGTATTCTCGAACTTCATCTTCATCATTAGCCAGCCACATTCGACGCTTGTACGTTCCATATGTCATCGCTCGTTCTCGGTATAAAACTAAAACCTACCAAAAGATTTGTATCAGTAAACTTTAATTTATCAATATCAACAAATATCTATAAATATCCATAAACAGGGCAGGCCTCGGACTCACTTGAGAGATAAAAAATAGTGTGAATAGTGTCACGAATTTCGAAAAATAGTGTAAAGGTGGTGTAATACAATTTTGCACGTATTAAAGTTATATAAATTAATGAAAATAAAATAGACGGAGGTGTAATAAGAATATGAACAATGTTTGTAATTAATTAAAATTCTTGAAGCATATTGAATGAATAATTAGCATAAATTAACATATAATAAAAAAATTTATAGAATTTCATCCACTGTTATCTGTTGTGTGATTCTTGCAGCTTTCTCTTATACCATAAAAGATGAAATTTAAACCAAAAAGGACAAATTTGCAACAAAACAGTTTCATTTTTGATCAAAAAAGATGACTGTAACAAAATAGTTAAATTTTGAACAAAAAAAATGAAACTTAACAAAATAGATGAATTTGTAACCAAAAAGCTAAGTTTTTACTCTACAAAGGTCTATTTTTAACCAAGAAGAATAATTTTTTATTAAAAAATGAATTGTCAACAAAATACAGACATTTCCAACCAAAAAGGACTAATTTGCAACAAAACAGTTTAGTTTTTGATCCAAAAAGATGACTTTAACAAAATAGTTGAATTTTTTACAAACAAGGTTAATTTTCTACTCAGAAGAATTAATTTTAAACAAAATACATGATTTTTTTACCATATATTTGAATTTTCAACTCATGAAGGATAAATTTTCAACCAAAAATGGAATAGTTAAATTTCCATAAAAAAATATTTGTAACCAAAGATAAAGGAATTTTCAACAAAATAGTTAAATTTTAAACCAAAGAGGTGATCCTTAAAAAACTAATTTTTAACTAAGTTTTAAGACTTTTTTTTAAGACTTTCAAGCAAGTAGTTTAATTTTCTACCCGAAAGTATCAAATGTTCAGTAAAAAAGTTAATTTACAAACCAAATATTTTATACAAAAAGTATTTTCATTTAAAAACAAAAACAGTAGAATTTAATCAAAAAAGGTGGATTTTTAACAAAATAGTTGAATCCTGAACAAAAACAGAATAATTGTCAACGAAAAAGATGATGTCAAAAAAATACTTGAATTTTCGACCAAAGAGATGAATCTATAATCAAAACCATGAATTTCTTTAAAAATATTTCAAATTTGAACGAAGTTTAAAAAATATTTGTAAAGGGAAAGTAAAAAAAATAGTGTCATTGGCGGACAATTGTAAGAAAATAGTGTTTTTTTTTTGTAAATAGTAGGAAAATAGTGTAGTCACTAAAAAAAAAGTGAAAAATAGTATAAATAGTGCAGTGAGTCCGAGGCCTGACAGGGTGTCCAGCGGTTTCTAGGAACAAAATTCAAGGTCTTTTCCCGGTTTTCCAGGTCAAGAAATCAAGTTTTTCCAGGTCTCCTTTTTTTACATCAAATAATCAAATAAAAGTTTGTTATACATGTAAAAGATGAAACATTTCGTTTTCTATTGACCAACAGTTTCTAAAGAAAGCAGAATCATAAATAAACAAATTCTTGATTTTTTGCGAACATAAATCGTCTTGATGAAATCTTTGGGAATTTTTCAAAATTTTTTTAAAATCTTTGAAATATTTGTGAAATCTTTTTTTGCGAAAACTTTTGTGTTGGCTTGAAATCATTAAAATTTTTGAAATCTTGATAAATTCTTGAAAATACTTGTGAAATTTATTCTAATCTTACATCTTTTGTATTTATTTGAAATGCCTGGAATATTTGAAATCTTTGTGAAATCTTTTGAAATTTTATTAAAAAATGTGAGCTCGTTTTTAATCTTTGAAATTTTTGTATTAAATTTTTCAAATTCTTGAAATCTTTTGAAATCTTCTAACAAAATTTTTTAATATTTTTGAAAACTTTGAAATTCTTGAAAGCTTTTGAAATCCTTATGGATTCTTTCAAATATTTGTGAAATCTTTCTGAAATCTTTTGTATTCCTTTGAAATCATTAAAATGTTTGAAATGTTTGTGAAATCTTTTGAAATATTCTAAAAATTTTGAAATTATTTAAAATCTTTGAAATGGTTTACAAACTTTTAAATCTGGTGTACTGTACCCTTTTTGAAATCTTTGAAATTCTTGTATTCTTTTGACGTCTTTATAAAATTTTTATGAAATCTTTGAAATACTTGTGAAATCTTTTGTATTGATTTGAAATCATTACCATATTTGAAATGTTTGTGAAATATTTTTAAATTGTTGTAAAATCTTTGAAATTCTTGAATTCTTTGAAATCTTTATGAAATCTTTGAAATATTTGTGAAAGCTTTCTTTAATCTTTATTTGTGAAAACTTTTGTGTTGGTTTGAAATACCTGAAATCTTTTGAAATCTTCTCAAGTTTATTGAAACCTTTGAAATGTTCTGAAATCTTTGTAATCTTTAAAATTTTTTTAATTCTTGAAATCTTTTGAAATCCGTATAAATTCTTTGAAATACTTGTGAAATCTGCCATGCATCTTTCGTATTTATTAAAAATGACTAGAATATTTGAAATCTTTGTGAAATATTTCGAAATTTTCTAGAAAAATGTGAACTCGTTTAAAATCTTTGAAATGTTTTGTATTAAATTTGTTAAATTCTTGAAATCTTTTGAAAGTTTTATATTAAATTTGTTAAATTCTTGAAATCTTTTGAAATCTTGTAAAAAAATTTTGAAATCGTTTAATATCTTTGAAGTCTGGAATGCTGTACCCTTTTTAAAATCTTTAAAATTCTTTCAAAATTTTTAAAAATAAAAATGTCAACTGATTTTATTTTTTGAATTACAAATAAATTTTGTTCAATAAATAAAATATTTAAACTACAGAAAATCGTATAAAACAATTAGAAAAAAAAATTAGAAAAAAACAATATAAAACAATTCGAAATCTCAAATCTTTTCTACAAGCCTTTTTCAAATCCTTGAAATCCTTTTCAAGTCTTTGAAATCCGTGAACTTTTTTTTTGAAATGTTCAAAATCCTTTTAATCCTTTTAATCTGTTTGAAATCTTTGAAATTCTTTAAAATCTTTCTGAAATCTTTTGTATTCCTTTGAAATCATTGAAATATTTGAAATTTTTGTGAAATCTTTTGAAATATTCTGAAAATTTTGAAATTTAAAATCTTTGAAATGTTTTGAAATCTTTCAAATTCTTGTATTCTTTTGAGACCTCTATGAAATTTCAATGAAATCTTTAAAATATTTTGAAATCGTTTCAAAGCTTTGAAATATTTCTGAAATCTTCTAAATATTTTGAAATCGTTTCAAATCTTTGAAAAGTTCTGAAATCTTAGAAATCTGGTTAACTATACCCATTTTAAAATCCTTAAAATATTCTGAAAGTTTTGAAATCTTTGTGAAATGTTCGAAATCTTTGTGAAATCTTTGAAATCTTTGTGAAATCTTTTGAAATCTTCTAAACAAATTTGAAATCATTTAAAGCCTTGGAAATGTTTTGAAATCTTTGAAATCCTTTGTACTGTACACTTTTTGAAATCTTTGTGAAATTTTTGTCCAGCTTTTGTGCAATTTTCAATCAGAGTGAGGTAAATAATTAATTAAAATTAACAAAATTAATGGTTTGAACAATTTATTATTAATTTTAATAATATTCAATTTGAATAATGCTAGAAAGTTGCGGTTTTTTTCTAAAAATTTCAACTATTTGCCTACTTTTCAATTGGAGTGAGTTAATAATTAATTCCATTTACCAAAAATAATTATTTTAACAAATTATTATTGTTTATAATTGTCTTCTTCTTTATTAATGCTAGATAGTTGCGGTTTCTTCTGAAATTTTTAACTTTTTACACACTTTTTACTTAGTACAGTAATAAATAATGCACGTTAACAAACATAATTGTTTAAACAATTTTTATGGTTTATAACTATCTTATCTTAGAGTAATTTCAGCAAAAAGGCTCTTAGTATATGTTAAAAAAAAGAAAGAGATTGTTTAGAATATGATTCTCTAATGTTTATTTATTATTTGTTAATAATTAAAAAGACAAAGTAAAGATACAAATTTCAGATAAAACCGCAACTTTCTAGCATTAATCTAAGAGAAAATATTTATAAAATTTAATACATTTTTTTAACAACTATTTTTGTTAACTTGTATTAATCATTAATTCACTAAGTAAAAAGTGGACAAAAAGTTAAAAATTTCAGAAAAAAAACCGCAACTATCTAGCATTACTATAGGAGAAGATGGTTATAAACAATAATAATTTGTTTAAAGAATTATTTTTCCTAATTTGAAATAAATATTAACTCACTCAAAGTGAAAAGTGGGGAAAAAGTTGAAAATTTAAGAAAAAACCGCAATTTTTGTAGCATTAATCTAAGAGAATATTATTAACAATAATAATAAATTGTTTAAATAATTATGTTTCTTAACATTAATTAACTATTACCTCACACTACAAGAAAATTTGACAAAAAGTGAAATGTTTTTTGATTAAACCGCGACTTTCTATCCCTATTCTAAGAGAAAATTACTAAAAACAATAAGAAATTGTTTAAAAAACATCTAATTATCAGTATAAAGTAGTATTTTACCTATTCGAAACAATTTTCATTAAAAAATCAGCAAGAAAATCATAATTAGCGTCAAAAACTTAAAAACCCATTTTTTCACTTATGGGGTTTTTTGGGACCCGATAAAACAGACTTATGGGGGTGATATTAAAAAAGTAATATTTTATTCGTATTCTATGGCTAACTGCGAAGAGAAATGTTGAGTTTCAACTAGATTCAGCTACTGTTGACGATTCCGAATAAAATTCACAAAAACTTCTTTTTTTCTTATGGGAAATGCGTCTGAAATATTCATGGGGCTTCCAGAACCTCTAAATATAATTTTTTTTAAACAAATTTCCGGGCGATATGCATAAAAATGCAACCAAAAAATTTCCAATGCATTTTTGGACCACCCAACTGGTCACCCTGTTTATGGATGGCCCCTAAACCATAAATACATGATGTTTGAATTCCATTACCTCTTCTGTGCTGACAATCCCATCTTCGTCAATTGCATCTATATCGTCGTTGAGTCTGCTGTACTTGTTAGCATCTAATTTCGGTAAACATTTATCAATATCGCAAAACACGTACGCCTCCGGACAAAGAAGCTTGGACGGTGTCATTCGGGCCTTGTACCTCATTTTTGGGCAAATGTGTATGTAAAATCCCATGTAATAATACTTAAGATTCGGCGCCGTTCTATTCAACTGCCTTGTTAAAAATACTTCACGCAACGAGCTGAAATTAATCAAAATATTACATTAATACCATACATTTTTTAGAAAAAAATAAATGCCTTTTGATTATTTTATGGGGATCACAGCAGTTCAGTGGTTCAATTTTACAGGGTGGCGATTCGGTGGACGATTTCCAATTCCCGGTCATTTCCCGGTCAAGTTTTTCAATTTTCCCGGTCAACTAAAAGTAACATATTCATATTTGCGTAAAACACAAACATTTATTAATTCATGGTGTTCATTCTGAATTTTAGACTTTCAGTTGAAAAAATTCATTTTCAACTACAACAAAAAACGGATTTTCAACAAAATAGTTCAATTTTCAACCAGAGTGATGAATTTCCAACTGAAATTATGAATATTTAACTGGAACACATAAATTTTCCACCAAAAAGATGAATTTTTAAACAAGAAGATTAATTTTTAAATAAAAAGGTTAATTTTCTACCAAAAAATACAATTTACCAACAAAATACATGCATTTTTAACGAAATAGTTGAATTTTTAATTGAACAAGACAAATTTTCAACCGAAAATGGAATAGTAACATTTTTAGTTGAAAAATTAATTTTATACCAAACGTAAGAGTTTTCAACTAAAACAATTAATCTTCAACTGAAATAGTTGAATTTTCAAACAAAAAAATTAATTGTTACTAAAAATGATCAATTGTCAACTAAAACTTAAATAATTAAATTTCAAGTTAAAACAATTAATGTTTAGCCAGGCAGATGAATTTTCAACTACAACTATGGAATTTTTAACTGGAATAAGTTTAATTTTCAGTTAAAAAAATTACTTTCAACAAAAAAAACTAATTTAAAAAAAAGAATAGTTACATTTTCAAATAAAGTGATGAATTTTCAAATAAAATCGTAAATATTTAACTGGAATAGTTGAATTTTAAGCCAGAAAGATGATTGAGAGAATTTTTAGCCAATTACCGAAGAAATCCAAAAATATTTTTTAAGAAATACTAAAGAAATAGTGGCATTAGCAGAAAATTGTGAGAAAATAGTGCCTTTAGTGTCATTTTTCGAAATAGTAGCTTAATGCAACTATATTGCTGGAAAGTCATCCTTTTTATCAAAAATTCAACTACTTTGTTAAAAATTCATTTTTTTAATTGAAGGTTCATCTCTTTTGTTCAAAATTTAACTATTTTATTGAAAATTCGTTTCATGTTTGGTTAAAAATAAATTTTTTAAACTGAGAATTAAACTATTCCATTTTTGGTTCAAAATTTATCTTTTTCAGTTAAAAAATTTAACTATTTGGTAAAAAAAATGATCTTTTTTGGTTGAAATTTCAACTTTTTCGTGGAAAATTCATGTATTTTGTAAAAACTTCGTCTTTTTTGGTAGAAATTTGATTTTCTTGGTTGAAAATTTATCCTTTTTGGTTAAAAATGCAATTGTTGGTTGCTTCGTTGAGAATTCATATTTTTTGGTTGAAAAGTCGATTATTTGACTTAAACTTGAACTACTTTGTAGAAAAAATTAATTTGTTTAATTAAGGATTCATAATTATAGTTGAAAATGAAACTATTTCCTTTTAAATGAACTTTTATGTTAAAAATTCTATAATTTGGTAGAAAAATAAACTATTTAGTTGAAAATTAAATTTTTTGGTTGGAAAATCATATTTCTGGTCTGAAAATTCAAACTTTTTGTAGATACTTTGTCTTTTTGGCTTTATAATTAAATAATTTTGTTGGAAATTCACGTATTTTCTTGAAAATTCATATTTTTGTGTAGAAAATTAACCTTATGGCCGTGGATTAAACTATTTTGTTTAAATTCGTATTTTTGTTGTTGTATTAAAGTGGTAGAAAAATTGTTTTTTTTTTGTTTTTAGAAAATTATTTATTCTTGTTCAAAATTCACTTTCGTACATTTAAAATTCGACTATTTTGTTGAGTCATCTTTTTTGGTCGAAAATTTAACTGTTTTCTTGAAAATTTGTCCTTTTGGATTGAAAATTCATCCTTCATGGTAGAAAAGTCATCTTTATTGTTAGAAAATTCATCTTTCTTTCTTTTTGATTTAAAATTAAAATCTTGTTTCGTTCAAATACGAAATATTAAATCTTTCGTTGAGAATTTATTTTTTTTTATTTGAGAATTGAACTACACTTGGTAAAAATTCAACTAATTCAGATAATTAAATAAACGTTTGTTATACATGTATAAAATGAGACATTTCATTTTTTATTGGCCAACAATTTCTAAAGAAAGCCAAATAATAAATAAATTAATTCTTAATTTTTTGCGAACATAAGTCGTCTTTGTGAATTCTTTGCGAATATCTTAAAATCTTTGTGAAGTCTACGAAATCATTGAAATCTTTGAAATCTTTGTGAAATCTTTGAAAATCTTCGTGAATTTGTTGGAATTTTTTGAAGTATTACAAACCTTAGTGGAAGCTTAAAATTTCTGTTAAATCTTGAGAAATCTTTTGAGTTTTTTAAAGCTTATGTAAAATCTTTAAAATCCTTAAAATCTTTGTGTAATTTTTTAATCTTTTAAAATCTTAATGAAGTCTTTGAAATATTTGTGAAATCTTTCTTTAATCTTTGTTTACGAAATCTTTTGTGACCGTTTAAAATCATTAAAATCTTTTGAAATCTTCTAAATTTGGTTGAAACCTTTTGAAATCCTTTAAAATCGTTTAAATGTTTTAAAATCTTTGAAATCTGGTGTATTGCAAAATAATTGTTAAAAATATTGTTGAAATAATTGAAATTCTTATGAATTCTTTGAAATATTTGTGAAATTTGTCTGAATTTTTATTTTTTTATTTATTTGAAATCACTGGAATATTTGAAATATTTGTGAAATCTTTCTGAAATTTTTGTAATTGTTCAAAATCACTGGAATATTTGAAATCTTTGTTAAATCTTTTGAAATCTTCTAAAAAAAATTTGACATTGTTGAAAATATTTGAACTGTTTTGAAATCTTTGAAATCTGTTGTACTGTATCCTCGTTGAAATCTTCTAAGTCCTTGAAAGCTTTGAAATCTATGAAAACTTTGCACAATTTTTTGAAATCTTTTGAAATCTTTATGAAATCTTTTAAATATTTTTGAAATCTTTTAAATATTTTTGAAATCTTTCTTTAATCTTTGTTCGTGAAATCTTTTCTGTTCGTCTGAAATCATTAAAATCTTTAAAAATCTTCTCCAATTTGTTGAAACCTTTTGAAATCATTAAAAATCTTTTAAATGTTTTTAAATCTTTGAAATTCTTGAAATCTATTGAAATCCTTATGAACCCTGCAATATTTGTAAAATCTTTTGTAATCGTTTGAAATCACTGGAATATTTAAAATCTTTGTGATATCTTATGAAATCTTCCAACAAAATTTTAAATCTTTTAAAATCTTTGAAATGTTTAAAATCAGGTATAATCTGGAAATTCTTGTCTTCTTGTGAAATATTTATGAATTTGTCATGAAACCTTTGAAGCTTTTGTGAAATCTTTTGATATGTCCTAAAAATTTTTGAAATTGTTTAAATTCTATTAAATGTTTTAAAATCTTAGAAATGTGGTTTACTATACCGTTTTTAAAATGTTTGAAATCCTTGAAATTTTTGGAAATTTTTTTTAATCTAGTGTACACGTCTTTTTTGGATGATTGAAATTCTTGAAATCTTTTGAAATATTTGTGAAATATTTCTTAAATCTTTGTTTGTAGAATCTTTTGTATTCGCTGAAATCATTGAATTATTTGAAATCTTTTGAAATCTTCTAAAATGTTTCAAATCTTTGAAATCTGGTGTAATGTACCCTTTTTCAAATCTTTGATATCTATAAAATGTTTGTGAAATCTTTATTGAAATCTGGTGTGCCCGCCTTTTTTAAGTCGCTCAAAAATCGAGTCGTTAACCCCACGAAAAATCCGTTGTATGCCCAAAACTCATTCTAATTCTGAAACTGAATTAACATCAA
Organism: Andricus grossulariae; assembly: GCA_011634705.1. NCBI lineage: Eukaryota > Metazoa > Arthropoda > Insecta > Hymenoptera > Cynipidae > Andricus > Andricus grossulariae. The sequence continues at coordinate 10,097 of JAABKJ010007613.1, forward strand.
AATTTTCGGCTAATAATTTTTATAATTTGAAAGTTGAATACCACAACAAAATTTATACTTCAACATTCTACATTAGCGGAGAAGAAATTAAAAAATTATTATAAAAAATAAATTATAAAATTATTCGCATTTCAATAAAATTACTTTTTTAAAAGCACAACAAAATAATTTCAATTCAAGATTCTCGTGCAAAATTCAAGATTTCCAGGTTTTCAAGGTTTAAAAAAAAAGTCAAGGAGAATTCCAGGTTGTCAAGGTCGCTGGACACCCTGTTTAATTATCCTATATTTGAAAGTCAATTTTAAACTATTTTTGAAATCCTAAACAATTGAAAATGTGATTTCATGTTGGGCTCATTATTTTTAAAGAAAAAATTACAATTTTAATTAATATTTTGACTCATTTCTTAATGGTTTTTTTGAAAATTACATAGCCTCAGTTTTTTTCAAAAATATTTTTTTTTATTAGAATAATAAACAATAAAAATTATGAACATTAAGAAATTTTTTTTATTTAACTTTTATTTACATTTTCAAAGACAATTACATCCTCCTAATTTTAACTAACAATACAAAATTACAAAATTGAAAATAGGACTTTTTTCTATGATGCTTGGTAAATTCCCAAGAATTATTAATTATTTAAACAATCTTCATAAACAAATTCAGAGTTTGCATATTTTTAACATTTCGATGACTCTTTCCTGTGATATTTTACCAATTTAATAATTATTGATTATTTAAAAAAATTTATAAACAAATTCACAGCTTGGCCATTTTCCAACGAATAGACTTTTGGCTATTATTCAGCGAATAGGCTTTTGGCCATTTTTCAACGAATAGGCTCAATTTGTTTACAGAATTACCAAGAATGTATTTACAATAACTCTTTTCTACGAGACTTTGCAAATTTACAATAATTATTATTTATTCAAAAAAATTTTGAAAACATATTTATAGTTATTAATTATTTAAACAATTTCAATACAAAATTCAGAGTTTGTCTATTTTTTGAAGAATAGGCTCAATTTGTTTCCGGAATCAATAAAGAATGTATTTTCAATAACTCTTTTCTACGTTGCTTTGTAAATTTACTACAATTATTAATTATTTTAGCAATTTCGATTAAAAAATTGAGAGTTTGGTCATTTTTCAATGAATGGGCTCAATTTGTTTACGGAATTACCAATAATGTATTTCCAATAACTCTTTTCTACGATGCTTTGCACATTTACAATAATTATTAATTACTTAAACAATTTTCATGAATATATTCAGAGTTTGGCTCTTTTTCAAGGAATAGGCACCATTTTTTTTACAAAATTAACTAAAAATATCTTTCCGATAACTCTTTTTATGTTGCTTTATAAAATCAAATTTTGGCTATTTTCAACGAATAACCTAAGTTTTTTTTATAGAATTAACCAAGAATATTTTTCCGATTTTTTTTTCTATAAGTCTAAGAAAAGTCTTTCTCATGCCTTTTTTAGGAGTCGTGCATAAATTAGGTAATGCAATTTTTCAATAATTTTGACCCTCCCCCCCCCCAAAGTGTTACGT
>JAABKJ010007614.1:0-11653 GCA_011634705.1 Andricus grossulariae
TTTGAGGATTATCTCGTTTCGGACTTTGTCCATCAGTGTTTTCCCGCACATTATGCGCAGAGGTTTCATGCCAATCGAGTTAATTTTACTCTTGTCCTTTAATTGGTAAAATATATATAATTGTGTATAATTTTCCGGTGTAGGAAAAGATGAGACCTCGACAGAATCCGAATTATACTGAGGACGTTTTGCTAAGCGCTATCTCCCTTATATAGACTCGTTACTCATCTATGTCTAAGAGACCCTTAATCATTCCTCTTTACGACCCGCTGACAGGCAAAGAACCTGTGGATAGAATACAATCGCGAGTGATTGAATAACGTAATCGAATAACGAAAACGAATAACATAAACGAATAACGAAAACGAATATCGAATTTGAAAATAACGAACACTTATCAATGAACCTTAACGAAACGTGATCGGACAATCATTTGTGCTTCGAGTGTCAAATAATATTGAATTTTAACGAGCTTGTGAACGTAATCGAAAGAAGTGACACTTCAGTGAAAGTGAATCAATTCAAAAATGAACTTTCTAACGAAAACGAAACTGTGAAGTGTGTATCGAGTCCCATGCGAGTAAAAAATCGTGCAGTGGCTCATACAAAATACTAATAACGGAGATCCGGCAACGTCATATCACACGAATGGAAGCAGAATTATCAAATAATTCAAAATCGAATCGAGCATCCTTGGATACCATTGAATCGCAGCATATCAGCAGCGCAGCCTTCATCAGCAGGAAATAGAAACAACTCAGCCCAAGTCAACCAACGTAAACGTAAGTCTTTCATGCTTGTTATCTGGGTCATTATTTCCATGTATATTTCCTACCCATATTTATTGTTCCGTGTTTGAATTGCTCTATTTTAATTCGTGAAACAATCATTGTTGTGCAAAATGGGCCCAGCAAACGTTGCGCTATATAAAAAACTAGTTCGAGAGCGTGCCACTTTAAAAACAAAAGTAACTAAATTAAAAAATTATGTTGAAAGGCCAGCATGCGAGATAATTGTAGAGATATTACGAGAAAAGTTCGCGAGAGTAGAAAAAATTGAAGATCTACTTAATACGATTCAATCGCAAATCGAATCGGTAGTTTCGGAAACGGATTTAGATGCGGAAGATAAAGAGAGAAGTGACTTTGAGGATGAAGTTTGTTTCGCGATCGGGAAGGCCAAGGCAATTTTCGCGGCTGATAATGCGTCTGATGCTTCAGTAATACAATCCGGGAAGATCTAATGCTACTGTACATGATATATCTCTTATAGATCAGCCAGTAAATAAAATCGTCGAAGCAAATTATCGAGTTCCAAAAATTAATTTACCTAAATTCGAAGGCTCATACAAAAAACGGCCTGGTTTCAGTGATACTTTTAAGTCGGCAGTTCATAGTAATCGAAAATTCACTAATTCCGAGAAATTAAGGCCAGAGTCAAAATTTTAACCCTGCTTTAAGTCTCCAAAGTCTGCAGCTTCGTAGGCTTAAAGAGGCTATAAGGAGGGCCTATTTCTGTAAATTTACATTCTACTTAAGGCCTCCCAACTGGTACATATTTCCATTCTCTCCACTTGTGGGCTTAAATTAGGCTGTAATTAGAACCTCCATTGAGCATCCATGTCCTAACCCTACATTAAGCCTGCATGACCTACCTACCACATTGCGCATGCAGAATTGAGTTTTATTGGCGCGCTTATTCAAAACTTAAATATCAATTATATTTAATTCAAATAGACTTTTGAATTATAAAAAAGAACCAAATTGATTTCAATAATAATGTTAAGGACATTGAATCAATTAATGATATTACGAACAGATAACATATAAATATAATAATACAGTTATTTTTATAGCTGAATCCATTCTCTCTCGAAATCTTGATTTTCTGGAAATATCGGCATTCTGTGTGGGTCATAATACGTTGCCCTGGTCGGGTCCGTATGAGGACCCTGTTTTAGTCGCTAGAATGAAACCTCCTGTTAAATCCATATAATGAGGAGCCCTAGTTGACTCACAATAATGGGCATGTCCATCGTTATTCCAAACTTCACTGATGAGTCCTAAGTTTGTGATAGATCAACATTAATATAATAACAATAAATGTTATTAACATAATTTTCACGAGGTTTTAACCACTGTTGTTCTCTGGTGTACACTATGCCATGTAATCATATGTAATGTGTGAAGTTATCATGTGATTTTTTGTTCATTACAGAATAAATAAAGAGATTTCATAGGACTTTTTGTAGACTGTGTTTATTATTTTATAGATTGCAATAAACGGACTGTAATATCGTTATTATTTCTATAATTACATTTAAAAGAATTTTGCACGATTTCAACAAATTGTAGAAAATTGAAATTATTTTAAACCAACACCAAAGATTTCACAAACAAAGATTAAAGTAAGATTTCATAAAGATTTTAAAGATTCCAAAACATTTCACGAACATTTTAAAACATTGAAAGGTTTAAAAAATTTGAACCGATTTCAATTTGTTTGTAAAAGGTTGCAAAAGATTTCAAATAATTTAATGATTTCAAATTAATACAAAAGATTTCATAACAATTTCATAGAGACTTCAAAAGAATGCAAGATCTTTAAAGATTTCAACAAGGGTTCAGTACACCAGATTTCACAGGATTTAAAAATTTTTTGAAAAATTTTAGAAGATTTTAGTGGTTTCAAAAGAACAAAATAGATTTCACAAATACGACTTATATTCGCCTCCCTCGTTTTTCCGTGGCCAAATAGTTATACTTCAAGCAGGACTTCTCTTGTTATAATTCTCAATTTTTCTGTTTCTCCCATCCTAGCTGCATTCTCTGCTGTGATGTTCATGTATCAACGTTGATTTTTTGACAACGTTAGATAAATCATTGATGCCTTTATAAGCACTGTTTGAACATCAAATGAGGGCCGACAACTTTTTTCGTGCCATTAGAAATAAAAAAACTTGACTGTCAAATCAAGGGTACACAGATCTCAAAACAATGCCATATTGGAAACGAACGATGTGAAAATGGCTGCCCAAGCGTGCTCCGGCGCTGCGCATGTGCGTCCCGCCAAAAAGAAAACTGTCACGTTAGTATAATCATAATGCTCTTTGTAAAGCAAAACGAACAACAGAATATAATTAAATAATATATAATTATGTATATTAATGAAAATATCAATAAATTCTGTAAATAATATAAAAAGAATGCGACTTTTCCAAATGCGCAAGTGACCCTCGACAGTGCTCATGCACGCCCCTCAAAAATACATAGTTCCAGGTTTTCATTATTTAAATACTTTTTGTAAAAGGAAATGAACAACATTATAAAAACATTTATAAATTTTGTAAATAATATAAAGAGTGCGACTTTTTCAAGTGCACAAGTGTCCATTGATAGTGCGCATGCGCACCCCTTAAAAATACATAGTTCCAGGTTTTCATTATTAAAATACTTTTTGTAAAACGAAATGAACAACAGTATATAAAGAAATAATATATAATTATTTATATTATAAAAATATTTATTAATTCTGTAAATAATATAAAGAGTGCGAATTTTTCAAATGCACAAGTGCCGATCGACAGTGCGTATGCACACCCCTAAAAAAGACATAGTTCCAGGTTTTCATTATTAAAATACTTTTTGTGAAACGAAATGAACGCAAGAATGTAAATAAATAATATATAATTATTTATATTATAAAAATATTTATAAATTCTGTAAATAATATGAAGAGTGAGAATTTTTAAAATGCACAAGCGTTCATCGGCAGTGCGCATGCGCACAAAAAAAAATAGTTTCAAGTTTTCATTATTACAATACTTTTTTTTTAACGAAATAAACAACAGAATGTAAATAAATAATATATAATTATTTATATTATTAAAAATATTTCTATATTCTGTAAACAATATAAAAAGAGTGCGACTTTTTGAACTGGGTAAGTGTCCATCGATAGTGCGCATGCGCGACCCTGAAAAGATATTGTTACAGGTCTTCATACTCATAATGCTTTTAGTCAAGCAAAATGAACAACAGTAATTATTCTGTATTCGCGTGTATAATGAGGTGGTGAGATATTTATCAAATATTTGAGGGATTGAAAATACTAGGAGGTTGTAGGAGGCTTAAAGGAGGATTTGGAAAATACTGGGAGGCTGTAGGCGGATTGAAGGAGGAGTTGGAAAATACAGTTCATAAGAACCACTAATATTTCGGTAAATTGAGTTTGGGTAATTTATAAGTGCCCATGAATTCTGCTTGATTGATTGCGCTCGATAAAATCGAATTTGAATCGTCTGTACGGCTACTTGTACTTGAACGCGCAGTAGAAGTGGAACTCATGCCTGAAGTAAATATCATTTGTCGATTTTTACTAATGAATTCTTTGAGGAAACTGCGAAATATCGTCTTTCCAAGTTATTACGTTTGTTTTCATTTGTATTTTAAACTTCCGGATCGTCAGTGATAGCATATAACCGAGATTGAATCTTTTCAAACTCGGGCCAGAGGTCTTGATATTTTTCAAACGTCCTTCTAGATCTAGTGTCTCTAAGTCAGTTTTGTCATCGATCGATGCTAAAAGTGTTTCTAAATTTGTCAAAAAACGTTTAATATTTCCTCGTTTAGTTTATAATACTTTAATTTGGGTTTCGGCCATTGTGACTTGATTTAGGCACTGCACACTATAGGCAACAGATAAGGAATATAATCAAACGGGAGCCGAGAGAAAATGTAAGAAATTAGTGGTACCATACATTACTTACTACTTGATGAGCTGAACTGGATCCCTTGGAGTTGCGGCGATTGTGATGTGCTTTTCAACAGATTGGTATTGAAAGCAGCTCTATAGAAGATCTGGATTGCTGCAATGAATTCTCCTACAGATTTTTTACTGCATAATCCTCTGGCTGGATACAATTAATCACAGGTTTCACACACTAATTGGCTATTGGTGAATTTTATTCTTTGCACAAGCATAGATAATTGAATTCACAGAGTTTTTCATGTGCGAGAGAACACTACACGATTAAGTTGATTGTCACTTAATTGTTACTGTTTCAATAGGCACAATTTCTTATAACGCACTGCATTGTCACAAACGCGATAAATATCCGGATTTGGAGGACCATTAAAAGTTTAATAGTGATTAAACATTTTTTTTATATTCAAAGTTCATGGTGGGTGATTGCAATAATCGAAAACGAAATTTGATTAAAAAAAACAGCAGCGTTTATTCTATAACAAATAGAGAAGTATTATAGTCGGTTCGGTATTTAGTGTCATCTGAACTGTTCGAAAAACGAAAGTGTGGGGGTAGTCTTTGAATATGATTGGCTCAGTGGGCGTAGGTTTGAGTACTATTTTTTCACATGTACGTGGTCACATTTAAGTGGAATGAGTAAATAGAAAATTAACGGACATCCAGATGGGCCCTAAGAAATTTTACAACTTTATGACGAGGGTCTGAGTGAACGATGGTACAATACCTTTCAGAGTTTAGGCTAGACAGATGGTTAAATGCTACGTGAAACTTAAGCTTTATTACGGATTAGCCAAGAAGGATTGAATTATTGACTATAAAGTCTACAGTATTTTGAAAGAATCTATTGACACAACCAAATCCAACTGTTGGAAAAATAAATTAACAGTTTTATCTTCAATAGAAATTACAAACGATATGCAGTAACACTAGGAATTTTTGAAATTTCAGGCAGTTCAGAGAAATCAAAGATTTCAAAGAATTAAAGGAATTCAGTGGTTTCAGGAATTCACGGAATTTTCCAGATTGCTTTGCTCTAAACATAAAACTCCTAATTCTGAAGAAAGAATTATTTGAGTACCTTAGAATAAACACTTCAAAACCTTAGAATGAAAATTTCTCCAAAAAGTTCACATAAATTGTTAAACCTTCAACCGAAAAGCCGAATTTTCGTTACAAAAATTGAATTTTCAAACAGATAATATGAATCTTCAGCAAAAACATTAATTTTCAATCAGGTAGTTAAATTTTCAACCAAAGAGATAAACCTTCATGAAGAAAAATTTCAACAAAGAGCTTAATTTTTACCTACGAGGTTGAATTTTCAATTAAAAGAGATCAGTTTTTAACAAAATAGTTAAACTTCAAAAAACAAAGGTGAATTTTCAAGTAAAAATATCATTCTTCAACCAAAAAATTATTTCTTAACAAAGTGGTTCAAGAAAAATGTTCAAACAAAGTATATGAATTCTCAAGCAAAGAAGATTAAATACATATCAACCAAACAGTCACATTTTTATCCAACAAAGATGAAATTACTACTAAAACAGATGAATGTTTAAATCAAAAAGACAAATTTCCAAAACAGATATTTGAATTTTCAATAAAATAGTTGAATTTTCAACCAAACAGTTTAATTCTCAAACAAAAAGGATGACATTTTTAACAACATTGTTGAATTTTTAACCAAACAATTGCATTTTTATCCAAGAAAGATGCAATTTCTACTAAACAGATGAATTTTCAAATTAAAAAGACAAACTTTCAAAAAAATAGTTTAATATTCATCAAAAGATACTAAAGTTTGACTTTTCAAAATCAAAATATGAGTGCTAAATAAGAAGTAAGTTTTGTACGACGATACTTGAATTGTCAACCCAAAAAGACGAATTTTCAACAGAACAGTTTTAATTTTCAACCAAAAAGGATGACTTTTTAACAAGATTGTTGAATTTTCAACCAAACAGTTATATTTTTATTCAAGAAAAATGCAATTTCCATCAAAATGGATGAATTTTTAAATTAAAAAGACAAAAAAAAAAGTAGTTGAATTTTAATACAAAAAAGATTTTAGTTGACTTTTTAATTTCAAAATAGGAATTTTAAATCAAAAGTAAATTTCCTATGAAATAGAAGAACTTTTAAATTAAAAAGACAAAGTTTCAAAAATATAGTTGAATTTTCTTTCAAATGATAAAATTTATAACTGAAAAGATAATCTTCAGGAGGAATCAACTGCAAAAAAAAATAAATATGAATACAAGGCAAATAAATTATTATTAACAAGAAAATTATAACAGGGTTACCACAAAACTTCATTTTAAAAATTCTCTAATTTTTCCCCGACCAATTTTTTATTTTCCCTGACCATCAATATTCAAAGACCGGAATCCTAAACTTATCACATTTTCAACCTAGAATATTTTATGAACGAAGTAAAACAATTTTAAATTAAAATTGTAACATTTCAAGTTTATTCTGCTTGACAGTTATTTAAAGTTATAGAAATACCCTGACTTTTGCAACATTTTTTATCTAAATCCTTGACTTTTCCCTGACCAATAATATTCCCTGAATTTTTAAGGTTGTTGTTGACTGGGTTGGTTTTTCACTCACCAGGTTTCTTTGGCATTTAAAGTTAAATTCATATTTAATTTCTGTGCAATTACTACGAGTTATTTTTTTCATTTGCGAATTTCCAAAAATTGCGTACATAAATGAAGGACCCCCCACTAACGTAACAAACCGTAACAAAATCTCTCGAGCCCTCCCCCCTTGAGATGTTACGTAATTTAAGCACGATCCCTCATAGGAATGCCACATAGTGCAATTTTTGTTAAAAAATATTTCTTTTCGGATGAATATCCTTCAAATTATAGTGAGAGTAACTGTTAGGCACAATTGTTATAAAACATCAACAATTGTAAATGTTCTAAACAATTTTTTGCAAAAAAATGGAATTTTGGTTTCTTCCTTCATTATCTGAAGTTATGTTGATATTCGGAAAAGTGATATATGTTTGATTATTATGTGTGTTCAAAGACAACACTTGTTGATTTTGTAATCAAATAAAATAAGAAAATATAAAACTTTGTCCTGGAAAATAATTTTTTTTTGCTCTGAAACTGCTATGAATGTTTGTAAGAGAGATTTGCAGTAACTGTTTCTATGTAAAACTCACAAGAAACAGTTGTTATTATTTAATTTTAAATATGACGATTCGTATGTATTGAACAATATTGTAATTTTTATTGAAAAAAGTTTGTTCTTCTCTTGAAATAGTTGGAATTATCGTGAGAGTCATTGTTAGTAACAATTTCTACACAAATTTGTACGCAATTTGTTTTGAAAATTGTGGAATTTGTGCTTCTTCAATTTCGGATTTTCCTTTATCATTTAAATTGCTGCAGATATTATTGAAAAGAACATAGGTTCAATTCTATTTGTTGAAATACAAATCCTAAACAAATGAAATAAGTAAATACAAAACTGTGACCTTTTCGGCCTGGAAAATACTTTTTCTTGCACTGAAATTGCTTCATATTTTTGTGAGGCAGATTTTCTGTTACTAACTCTATGTAAAAATTAATATTAGATCATTCATATTGTCTATTCTTGTAATCTTGAATGTCACAAATTTTTCATGTACTAGAAAAAGTCATTTGGCCATCAATTTTACCAGATCAATAAATCCGTTACCTAAGGCCAAAAGACACATACATCCTGCAATTTATATTTCATACAACGTAATAAATTAACTAATTACATCTTCATCTTATCAGTCACTTGACTTAGTTCATGGCTTTGATGGAAAACCGGGTTCCTTTTAACCCGAGAACAAGTTTGAAAAAAAATAATAGATCTTTATTATGTTCCACGAAATATGTAGAATTGTACATTAGCTTACAGAAAGAGATAGACGAGTGGACATAAAAGGCCGACGTTCAGCTGAGCTGCTTTACAACCTAACGTGACAAAGAATGTTAAAATATACATTGTGCTGTGATATTTAACTCATAAATCATCAAATGTATTACTCGAAAATGCCGATGTTGATTCAGTTTCAGAATTTGATTCTACTATGTACATATGGAACGGATTAACAATCCATCGACAATTACATTCTCATAGCGACACTTGTACTTCGCGCTTAACCCTCAGCTTCTAAAGACGATTTTGTTTGAAATATAAAACAATATAGACAAAATTAAATTAAATAAAAAAAATGAGGCAGACAAAATACAGACAGATTACAGTGCAAAACATGATTCAAAATATCGAACATATCCTCACTGACCCAACCCAATGTTAACATAGTAACCATGTGCGACGCTAGATGGTACTAGTAGTAAAACCGGCGATCAAATCGTTTTAGTAAACCGCGTGTAGCGAATCTGTTTGATAACAATAATTATTCGATTTTTGTGTATTGGTTTAAAATCAGTTCTAAATCATAACACTTGAAAGACACGAAGGTAACAAAATACTGGAATCAAGACTTAGAATTATTAGACACTCTACCCATAAACTCACGCATCCATTCTGACAACCTAACATTTACATAAAAATAAAACACACAAACAAATGTATAAATCATATGGTATGCCCTTAACGATGACATTTAGTGTAGAACGATTCATGAGCTTGGACTTTGTCATGAGGATCGCTGACTCCTCGAGAAGTAGAAAATAACAGTTGAGGTGTGGCACGACGTTGAGATGCGGATTTCAAATTCTGTGGCGTTAAATAAGAATATTATCGAGGCATCACGTCGGAAAAATGCTTAAAATAAAAAAAAAATAATAACTACCGTAAAATTTTGAATGAGAAAGCTTCGTTAAGTGGTCCTTTTTGACATATCAAAATCTCTAGAACAGATTAATTGCGAAAAATCTTCTTTTTTTTTAACAGTTCCAAAGTTACTTTTGCATAAATGGACTATTTTCATTGCATTGTGAAGGCAAATTTTCAACAGGAAAAAGAAAGTTGAGAAAATTATCAGAAAACCTGAAAAATAGCCTGCTATCTTTTATAGGTTCCCAGTCATGGTATTTTGGAAACTTCCCACTTTGTTGGGTTTTCAGCGTAAAACCACTAAGTTTCAAAAAACACGGTATACCTTTGAACCTAATTACTGTACTCAATTCGTAGTACTTCAAAAAAAAAGAACAATGTTCTACTTGTAATAAGTCATAAGGGACCCGGGTAAAAATATTTGGTCTTGGTTTTGGCTTGAGTGTCTTCGATATGTCTCGAATATGTCTCTAGGACCGTGATGTGTGGCTCCGTCTCACCAGCTAGACATTGGAGATATACGGACTTCTCTCGCCTGTATGGTTGTAGATAAATAATAAAATTAAAATAATAAAATAAATATACCGAATTGCTTTTAAAGAAAATTATATTACCAATTTGTAGCTTTAACATTTTCCAGGGTCAAAATTACAAGAGTTTTCGTTTGTAAATTTTACTGTCCATTATATTGCGACCTCTATAAACTATGGACCCCAACGGCAGGGCCTGCCATTTCCAACAATCAGGTAGCTAGGCTAGGACCAAGCAATTGACATCTGCTGAGGATGAAAATTTTACAACCTATAAAACTTGTAATTTTTTAATAAATAATTTTTTAATAAGAAAATTGGAACCTGCCTGTCTCGATAACTGCAGGCATATACAATTTTCCGTAAAAAGATTAAAAGTGTCATTTTCTAGAAGTATCTAGTGAAATGTTGGAGATAGGAAAAAATTGACAACATTTTTAGATTCGTCATCCAAAAAATAATAATTATTGCAGACAAATAAACTTATAACTATATACTAAATAAATACCATGAATATAAATAATATAAACATTTTATATAGTTTGAAGTGAATTAGTGATGAGCCTCAGAGACCCTTAAGACATCAAAACTAGTCTGGCTCCGTCTCACGAGCTAGACATACAGAATGTCTTGAAATTTTCTTGGATTGGTCTTTACCCAAGGCAAAATCAAGACCAAATATTTTTACCCGGGGAGCTTCCATAAAGGATGACTCAGTTTTTTGGCGAATTTTCGACCCTCTCTCCTATTGTCACATTGTGTCAATGTGTTCTCAATATCCTCTGTCAGAGACTGTCACAATTCGGCTACCCCCCCCCCCCACCTAAAACTGTGACATCCTTTATGGAAGCTCCCTAAGTTATGACCTTTCAAATATGACAATTTTTGCGTGTATTTAGGGATAAAAAAGTGGAGTTCCGTTTTTTTCCAAATAAATCGTCTCAGGTTCAGTCTATGTCAATTATGTCAGAAGACGAAATAAACTGTATGAAAATCTACGTGAATATAACAAAGGCATCTAGTCCCATTATTTTGAGATTTTCGAGGTTTTAAAAATTCCATTTGTTTGCGTTTTTGACTAAAAGCTGAAGAAATAAAAGTGGAATCAATTTAGCTTGAACTAAAGAAAAGTGTCCTAGCCCTAATAGGTCACAATCTAGGAAAATGGACTCTTCGTGTATAAAGGCACCTGAGCGTGCTGATGGCGAGTCCGTTTCCGCAATTCAAGGTTTAGAAGCCCAACTCCAGCGATGAAATCTCCTCCTGAAAATCTTCTTGAATTAAAAAATAACACCGGCACACAAAAAAAAACACTTTTCTGTTCTACAGATTCGACCCATATATTCCCATGTATTTTGACCCGCTGAGCATGAATCCGTGGTCCGTTTGACCCCAGCACATCTGTGTCAAGGGAATTTGAAGGTCAAGTGGACAGAAAAGTCATTTATGTGAAGATAACTATTATAATTTATGTTTTTTGGGTCGCTAAATCCGAATCCGGGGTCCATTTGAACTCAGCGAGTCAAAGTCAAGGACTTTTCAAGGTCAATTTCGTTCATTTCTCT
>JAABKJ010007615.1:0-11653 GCA_011634705.1 Andricus grossulariae
ATCTTTAATAGATTCAAAATAGATTTTTCAAATCTTTCAGTATTTTTATCCAATTTTTCTTTATTTCTTTTGCTTGTGAAATCAAAACTAACGTTTTTATTGATGTCAACAAATTTTTTTAGGAAAAAATCCATGAATTTTGCATTTGATCAGAATATCTTGTCGTATTATTATTATTAATATTATTATTATTATTAAAAACGTGTAACGATTGTTGAATTCACAATGTAAGAATTACAAGAACATGGTTAACAAATTTATTTTATTTATCATCAAAATCAACACTTTGAGAACTTGAATTTCACTTTTATTTTGTAAAACTTGAAAAAGCAAAACAGAAACTGAATATTTCTTTTCCTATTTGGAAAATTTAATAATCTGTATGGATTGGCTTCAGAATCACCCACAAAAAAAAGAAAAATCAATTTTTTGAACTTCAAATTCAACTAATCCATTTTTGGTTGCAAATTGATCGCTTTTAGTTTAAAAATCAAATATTTGGTTGAATATCAAATTTTTTGTCGAAAATTCATATTTTTGCCTTAAAAATTTAACTGATTTGCTAAAAATTCGTCTTTTTGAGATAAAAATTCGTTTTTTAGTTAAAAATTAATTTTCCTAACTGCAAGTTTAACTAATTCAATCAATTTTAAATAGATTAATTAAATTTGCAGTTAGGAAAATTAATTTCCAACTAAAAAAAGATATTTTTATCCCAAAAAGCCATTTTTCAATAAATTAGTTGAATTGTTAAGCCCTAAAGGCGAACTTTTTACAAAACAGTTGAATTTTCAATAAAAAAATATGAATTTCAATCAAATAGTTGAATTTTAATCTAAGAGTGATCAATTTTTTTTCCTGAAGAGACGATTTTTTTGTAAATCAGTTGAATTTTTAACCCAAAAATATGAATTTTCAACAAAAAAGTTAACTTTTAACCACATAGTATAATTTTAAACTTAAAGCGATCACTTTTCAACAAAGTGTATTATTTAAATTTGCAGTTCAAAAAAAGTTCGTGTTTAAGCGAAAAAACGAGAAAAAGTGAAAGATTTAAACCAGTTTTTAAACATACCCCAAATTTGAATAAATATTAAGATCAAAGGTAAATTTGTAGTTTAAAAAAATCGATTTTTAACAACAAATTTAGTTCAAAATTGGATTTGTTTTGTATTTTTCAAAAATTCAACTGTTTTGTTGAAAATTCTCCTTTTTCGATCAAAAATTTGTCCCACTGGATAAAAACTCATTGTTTTTGGGGGAGAATTTCTTAAATTCGGAATAAAATAAGTTAACATTTTTTTCAACATAATAAAATATTTTGTCAATATTTATAGGGGCCCGTTCAAAAAATACGTCACGTTATTTCAAAAATTTTCTTCTACGATTTTATAATAAATAATATTGAAAATAATGGACAAAACCTACGATTTTTCACAAAAATAGGAGAATTTTTTATTGTATATTTAAAATTAATTTTAAGCGTAATAAATTCTCTTAAATAAAATTCATGTATAGGTACCATATTAAATTAATATTAAAAAAGATCAATTTTGTACTTAAAGAGATGAATTTTCAACAAACAAAAAATTAATTTTAGACCGAACAGTAGAATTTACAAAGAAATTTTTTAGAAGACAGTTGAATTTTTAATCCAAAAACGTAAATTTTCTTTCCAAAAACACAAATGTTAAAAAAAATAATCAAATTTGTATTGAAATAATTGAATTTATAATAAAAATTTAATTTTTGGACAAACGGCACGAGCTATAAAAAAAATAACAAGACAAAAGTTATGGACCCCAAAGAGAGCTACAAATTTGTTTTCAATTATTTTTTGATAGGGTGAGTGGTTTATGTTTAATTCGCAAACGACATAAAAGAATAAAAATTTTAATTTTTGGAAAAACGACACAAGGGATGAAAAAAAAATGAAAAGATAAAAGTTGCTAAGCCAAAAAATATCTGCTTTTTTTATAAACTCTTGGTATGAAAATAAAAAATTACCTTTTTTGCAATAAGGCCACGAGCTACAATAACAATTTATTGAATAAAAATTTTCGCCTGAATTATATCTACAAATTTGCTCAAAACATTACGCTAGGATACGTATTTTTAGTTTAAATCGTGAAAAATAACATTGAAAATAAACAAATTAAATTTATGGAGGGGGCAGATTTTTTCGGTTGTATTTAGCTATTTTTGATTTGAAATAAAAATATTTTTTTGTTGAAGTATTAACTATTACATGTTTTGTTGGGAACTTATTTTTTTTGGGGATAAAGATTCAAAATTTATCTCTTTGTTTGAAAAATCATTTTTTTTGTTCTTGAAAATTAATGATTCAAATTGAAAATGGTACTATTCCACTTTTTATCGCAAATTAAGGTCTTTAATTATATTAATTATAATTCAATTACTTGGTTGAAGGTAGAACTATGTTAAATTTTTTTGTTGAAAATTCATTGTTTTGGTTCATAATTCAACCATTTTGTTGATATTTCATTTATTTTGGTTTAAAAATGCTTTAAAAAGTTTCGGTTGAAAATTCAACTGTTTTTGCTGAGGATTCAAATATATATGCTTTTTTTTTTTGAAAATTTCACTATTTTGTTGAAAAATCGCCTTTTTCAGTTGAAAATTTAACTATTTTCTTGGAAGTTTGTTTTTCGTTATGTTAAAAATTCGTATTTTTCTGACAGAAAATAATTCTTTTTAGTTGAAACTTGATCTTTTTGGTTGAAAATTTGACTATTTTGTTGAAAATTAATTTTGTTGTTGTTGAAAGTAATTTTCTTACCTGCAATTTTAAGTCTTCCATTTTTGGTTAAAATTTCATCTTTTATTAGTTGAAAATTCAACTATTTTGTTGAAAATTAAACTATTTTCTTGATAATTAAACTATTTGGTTGAAAAATTATGTATTTTGTTTAAAATTAAATATTTTTATTTGAAATCATACGAATTTAGAGCGTTCAAAATTGCATTTAATACAGTACCTACATTAATTTTATCTAGAAGAATTCATTTCCCTATTTTCGTGAAAAATCTCCTTATTCCACCTGTTCTTAGAGCACTTTAGTATAGTAGCATGCTACTATGAGACCGGATCCTTAGTTTTAATTTGAATAAATTTAGTTACTGTCCGAAGGATACTTTCTTAATTAAATAATAATAATTTTTCAATTGAGAGCTCACATATCTTGTCGAACTTTCACTATTACAACATAAGAGCCTTATAGATAGACCATACCATTGATCAGCTATCTTAATCTGATACAGGTTTGCCACATGATAACAGAGGCCTTGGGCTATGGGGAACCATTGTATTCCTGGTTGGTTATTCGCTCTGCTCTATTTCAAGTTTCTTCGAACGCGTCTCGAAATTTCAACAATTTATCGATATAGCTATAACTATATACAATTTAACCAAACAGTACAAATTAAAACAAAAATATTAAAAATCGACATATTCTTAAGTTTAACTGAAAACACAAATCCAATCTAAAAAAATAAATAATGATAATAATAACAAATCACATACAAATAAATGTAATAATATAGCTACTACACTAAGCAAAATTATTAGTTGATGTGCCAACTATTTAGTTTGTAGGATATGGTCACTATTCAATTAGTAGGAGCAACTAATAAAAAGGTTTTCCCAACTTATACAATAACAGTACCATATCTTACAAAAATTGTTGGCTCAACAATTTTTTTTCAGTGCAGATGGAAAAAAAAGATTAATTAATAATCAATGTGCAAATCATTTAAAAATTCACAATAGTCTTATAGCAAAAGCTTATGCTTTCCCAAAGGTCCACAAACCAAAATCTTGGAGACTGATTATTTCTATGGTTGGTTCTCCTGCTTTATCTAAATATATTTAAAATATTTTGAAACCAGTTTCTATAAACATTAGTTCGTTTATAAAAAATAGTTCTGAACTAGAAGATATTTCAAAAAGGGTTTCGAAAACATATTCAATAATTTCTTTAGACGTTGTGTCGATGTTTGAGAGCATCCCACTAGATCTTGTTTTAGATTGCATTGAAGAAAAAATTTTTTGAAATTAACAAAAATATCTGAGAATAAATGGTTAATAACCACTAGACCTATTTTGAGTGTTACTGTGTTTTTTAATAACAAATTCTAGAAACAAATATCGGATTGTCCTATGGGTTTGCCTTTATCTCTTGTAGTAAAGTGTAGTTTCATATTTAGTTTTACTAAAGTTGACAATAAGAATTATGCAAGAGTTTGATATCCCGGGATTTACTATGCTACTGAAAAAAATGATAAAGTGGGACATGCTTTCATTGGTACAGAGATCGAGAAGTTATTCACTTCTGACATTTAAATTCAGGACAGCTATTCCAAAATCTTCAAATTTGGAATTAGCAATTCGAAAATCCAGATCTCTCGGTATGATCCGATGAATTTCATAAGATCGCTCGAAGATCTTTCAAGATTTGCAAAGATTTTTAAAGATTTCCGAGATCTGCATAAAGAGGATAAAGATTTAATTTTTGTAAAAGCCGATAAGGATAATTTAACTGTTGCAGCTAATAACTATAATAAAACAGTTGAAAACATTCTTAAGAATTATATTCTGTGTGGAAACATAAAAACAAGTATGGTTCCAGCAACTGAAAATAAATATAATAATATGGTTATCAGGTGAAAAAACAAAAGTTAACTAGTGATCAGTGTGCAATTGAGCATACTCTTTCAAAACTCACAATAGTGTTATGGCAAAATGTAATGCTCTTCCAAACGTCCAAAAATCTTTATCTTGGAGACTAATCGTTTCTGCAGTTGGTTTTCGTACTTCCAATTTATCTAAATATATTTCAAATATTTTAAAACCATTTTCTATAAACACTAGTTTTGTTAATAAAAAATAGTTGGAAACGATATCCTAAAAAACATCAATCTACCTAAAGCCCATTCAATAGTTTCCTTAGATGTTGTTTCGATGTTTGATAGTATCCCACCAGATCTTGCTTTAGATTGCATTAGAAAAATGTATTTAAAATCAGAACTTAATAAAACTGACTAAGAATAAATTGTTGTTATTTACTAGAACTGTTTTCAGTAGTACTGTTTTCTTTTAATAACAAATTTCATAAACAAATATGGGGTTGTCCTATAGGTTCGCCTTTATGGTAGTTTCAGATTTAGATAGTGGACAGCTATCCTCATCAGGTAATCTTATTCCATGAAGGGTCCATATAAATTATATTAATGGGTGATTATCCCGAAATGATCATTTAATAAAGAAGAAAATTTTTATAAAACTATTTATTTTGACTTGAAAACGTCTGATTCGTATTATGGTTAAAGTGATGATTAAAATGATCTTGTAGTTGAATTGATTTTCCTTTTTCATAAATTCCTCTGGATTCCAGACATGAAAAACTTAGGGTTCAACATGAAAATTAAGAACTCTATGGATTTAACCATTACAAATTGAAGAAATTATTCAACTACTGCATTATCCATTTCAGATAGTTTAATTTTTTTAACACTTCATTTAGAATTATTATTAATTTTTGAAATTTTCTCAATCAAATAATTTTCAATTTTAAAATCTTCAACAAAAATTCGGACAATTTTAAGATATTACATTAAAAATTAAAAAAAGAATACAAATAAAGATAGCTATATATGATTTCAATGTTTGTAATTGCACAATTTCAAGATTTTCAATTCGATTTTTTTCTTCAAATTCGTTTTTTTCGATAAAAAATCAATCTTCTTCGTTGAAAATTCATTTTTTTTCGTTTCTTTGAAAATTCAAATCTTTCGTGAAAAATTAATCAACTTTATACGAAATTCAACAATTTTGTTTCAAAGTCATTTTTGGTTGAAAACTCAACTTTTGTGTTAAAAATTCGCCTTTTTCGATTGAAAATTTAACTATAATATTGAAAATTAATTTTTCTTTTTGTTTCGGTTAAGATTTCATGTATTTGGTTAAAAATTTGTTGTTTTTTTTTAGAAAGAAAATTAATCTTCTTTGTCCAAAATCGTTTTTATGTTTGTTTTTGTTTTGTTTTAGTTGAACATTTCTCTCTTTGGTTGAAAATTTAACTATTTTGTTGAAAAATCGTTGTTTTTTGGTTCAAAATTTATTTTTCAACTGCAGATTTAACTATTTCAGTTGAAGATTCTTCATTTTAGTTGAAAATCATTCCCTAATTGAAAATTTGACCATTTCGTTGAAAAATCGTTGTTTTTTGGTTGGAATTTTTTTTAACTGTAGATTTAACTATTCCAGTAAGAATTCTTCATTTTAGTTGACAATCAATCCTTAATTGAAAATTGGACTATTTTGTTGAAGATTCGATTTTTTTTCTAAAAAATTAATTTTTTAATTTCAGAATGTAAATATTTCATTTTTAGTCGGAAATTTATCTTTTCTAATTAAAATTTTAACTTTGGGGATGAAAATTGAATTATTTTTTAGCTGAAAATTCAAATGCTTGGTTGAAAATTCATATATATTTTTTAAAAATCATCTTTTTCAGTAAAAAAATTAATCTTTTCGGTTAAAAATTCAATTGTTTGGTTGAAAAATAATCTGCTTCGTAAAAAATTAATCTTCTTGGTTGAAAATGTATAATTTGTTTCAAAATTCAATTATTTAGTCAAAAATTAATGCACTTCGTAGAAAATACAAAAATTTTCTTAAAAAGCCTTTTTTCTTGGTGTCAAAAATTCAACTTGATTGTTAGAAAATTCAACTATTTGGTTAACAATGAACTTTTTTGTTGATAATAAACAATTTTGTTCAAAAGTGTCCTTTTTGGTAGAAAAGTTAAGTTTTTTGTTGAAAATTCGTCTTTTTTATGAGAATTCATCTCGTTTGGTTAAAAATTAATTTGCTTTGTAGGAAATTTACCAATTTTGTAAAAAAGTCATTTTTTACTTGAAGTTTCTTCATTTTAGTTAAAATTTATCTTTTTAATTAAAAATGTAACTATTTTGTTGAAAAATCATTGGTTTTTAAATATTTATTTTTAAATGAAAATTTAACTACTTCAGTTGAGGATTCATAATTTTAGTTGAAAATTCATCTCTTTGGTTGAAAATTTAACTATTTTTGTGAAAAATCATAGTTGTATATTTATTTTTAAACTGAAAATTTAACTACTACATTTTTGGTGATATATTTCTATTTTGCATTAGAAAATTCAACTGTTTGGCTGGAAATGTATCTTTTCAGGTTTAATATTCTACTGCGTGGTTAAAAATTCATATATCTTCTTCAAAATTCGTATTTTTTGGTAGGAAATTAATCTTCTGGGTCAAAACTAGATATTTTTGGTTGAAAATTCAATTATTTAGTCAAAAATTAATCTACTTTGTAGTAAATTTATCAATTTTGTGAATAAAATGTTGTTTTGTTTTGTTAAAAGTTGAACTGTTTTGTTAAAATTTAAAAATTCGTGTCTAGAAATTTAACCTCTTGATTAAAAAATTTGCTATTTGGTTAAAGGTTTATGTCTTTTGTAATTAAACAAATCTGCGATGTTAATTTTTAATATAGAAAATGTAATTTGATTTTAATTTAGAAAATTGTCTATAACCATAGGCTCTTATATTAAATATTTATACAGTTGAATGACCCTAAACTCCTGAAGAAAGCCACCCCTTACAATGAGGACACAACCTCGGACAAAACAGTTAGTGGCTTTTGAAATCTTTAAAAACAGCTTCAGGAAATTAAGACAGGACGATAAAGAATAAGGATGAAGGTAGGAAATGTTTTCCTTTTTGTAATTCTATCAAATTTCAAAGACATTCCACCATAGTCGAAAAGAAGGAATGAGACAGAATGATTGGTTCTCACAGATTGGTCCAGGTTTTTAAGACGATTTCTGACAAACTGAGCACGTTTCAGACGAGATTAGCGCTTTCATTTATTCAATATAGTTTCCGGATCTTCATGAATAAAAAATATTTTTATATCATAATATCTGAACAAAGAGCGGCAAAAAGAAAGACTCAACTTGTTCATTGTGATGATTGTATATAGGGAAAATTTTTTTTGGGATTGGCAATGTTTAGCTCATTAAAATGAATAGATTTTGTATAAAATGTGAGTGAAATGAATGGTCCATTACCATTAATTGAGAATATATGCTTTTTTGTAATTGTTTAAACAATTGTTATAAAGAAATTCACAGTTTGGCGACTTTTCCATGGATAGGTTCAATTTTTGTTCACGGAATCAACTAGGTATGTCTTTCCAATGATACTTTACTACAATACTTTATGAACTGATAACAATTATGCAATATTTAAAGAATTTTTATGAACAAATTCACAATTCGGCGAATTTTCAATGAATAGGCTCAATTTTTGTTTACGGAAACAACTAGGGATATCTTTCCGATGACACTTTGCTATGATACTTTGCATATTGACAACAATTATTAATTTTTTAAACAATTTTTATGAATCCGAAAAAATGGACACAACATGCATTTGTTTATAACAATTTTTTGAATAATAAATAATTGTTGCCAATTTATCAAGCATCATAGAAAAGAGTCATCGGAAAGATATTCTTAGTTGACTCCGTAAACAAATTGTGCCTATGCCTTGAAAAATAGCCAAATTCTGAATAATAATTCCGTAAACGAAATGGGCCCATTCTTTCAAAAATGGCAAATTTATGAATTTTTCTATAGAAATTCTTTAAATAATTAATAATTTTTGTAAATTTACAAAGCAACATAGAAGAGAGTCATCAGAAAGATATTCTTAGTTGATTTGGTAAAAAATTAAGCCTATTCATTGAGAAATACCCAGACTCTGAATTTTTGAATCAAAGTTGTTTAAATAATTATTAATTCTTATAAATCTACAAAGCAACATAGAAAATAGTCATCGGAAAGATATGCTGAATTCACTCCGTAAACAAATTTTGCCCAATCCCTGAAGAAGAGCGAAACTCTGAATATGTTTATGAAAATTGTTTAAATAATTAATAATTATGGTGAATGTGCGAAGTGTAATAAGAAAGAGGGATTGGAAATATATTATTTATTGATTCTGAAAACAAATGAAGCCTATTCTTTAAAAAAAGCCCAACTCTTCATTTGTTTATGAAAATTATTCAATAGATGAAAAAATCTTGTGAATTTGCAGAAAATTATATAAAAAAGTCATTGGAAAGACATAATTGTGAAGGTGCGAAGTATCGTAGATAAGAGTTATTGGAAATACATTCTTGGTAATTCCGTAAAAAAATTAAGTTCATTCGTTAAAAACTAGTAAAACTCTCAAATTTTTTATACGAAATTGTTTAAATAATTAATAATTCTTGTAAATTCATAAAGCAATATAGCAAAGATTCATTGGAAAGACATCCCCAGTTTATTTCGTGAACAAAAATTGAGCCTATTAATTTCAAAGTCGCCAAACTGTAAATTTGTTCATGAAAATTGTTTAAACAATTACCAAAAAGCAGCTATTCTTAACTGATGGTAATTGAACATTTATTTCTTTTACATTTTATACAAAATCCATTAATTTCAATGAGCTAAGCATTGCCAATCCCAAAAATGACTTTTCTTCATTAATTTGTTTATAATACAATAACAATTTTTTTTAATTATTCTAACCAACTGAAAATTATTCCCATGTAGTTGTGACTCTGTTTTAATATCTTCTTTGATCTATCTGAATCTCTTAAAAGAAATGTTACTTGGGAAAAGTTAAAAAAAAAATGAATTTTGTTGGTCAATAACAAATTTTTAAACAATTAAAAAAACAACTTGGGTAAAAGTTAAACTAATTTGTGAAAAATTTATTTTTTCAGTTGAAGATCCATTTCTTTAGTTGAAAATTTGTTTGTTTTTTGTTTTGTTGAAAATTAATTTTTGGAACTGCAAATTTAACTATTTTATTTTTGTTTAAAAATTGATAGTTTTTAGTTCAGAATTTAACTATTTCGTTGAAAATTAATTTTTTTGTTACAATTTTTGAAACATTGAAAATTAACTTTTTCGTTGGAAAATTAAATTTTCCGGTTATAAAAATTTATCTTTCTCAACAGTTTGGTTGGAAATGATATTTTTTGTTGAA
The DNA here is from genome assembly GCA_011634705.1 of Andricus grossulariae. Taxonomy (NCBI): domain Eukaryota; kingdom Metazoa; phylum Arthropoda; class Insecta; order Hymenoptera; family Cynipidae; genus Andricus; species Andricus grossulariae. The sequence goes on from JAABKJ010007615.1 coordinate 10,105, forward strand.
AAATGAAATGGTTTCTAGGAAATTCGTTTTTTCGGCCTGGAAATTCAAAAATTTGTTGAAGATTCGATTTTTTTTGTAAAAAATTATTTTTGTAGTTGAAAATTGATCTTTTTTAGTCAAAAATTCACCTGTTTGGATGGAAATTTATTATTTTTTCAAACTGAAAATTCAACTAATACATTTTGGATTAAAATTGTATTGCAATAAAAAATTAATTTTTTTTTCATTATAGTTGAATATTCCTCTCTTTGGCTGAAAATTTAACTATTTTGTTAAAAAAATCGTTGAAAATCAATCCTTAATTGAAAATTTGACTATTTTGTTGAAGATTCGATCTTTTTTTGTAAAAAAATATTTTTTTTAGTTGAAAATTGATCTTTTTTAGTCAAAAATTCAACTTTTTGGATAAAAATGTATTAATTTTTGTTGAAAATTCAACTGCTTGGTTGAAAATTCATATATATTTTGTAGAAAATTTGGTTTTGTCTGGTTGAAAATTGATTTTTTAACTGTAGATTTAACTATTTTAGTTGAAGATTCTTCATTTTAGTTTAAAAATCAACCCTTATTGAAAAATTGACTATTTTGTTGAAGATTCATTTTTTTTTTTGTGAAAAATTATTTTTTCAGTTGAAAATTGATCTTTTTTAGTCAAAAATTCAACTGTTTGGATGGAAATTTATTATTTTTTTAAACTGAAAATTTAACTAATACATTTTGGATTGTAATTTTTTTTTCGTCGTAAATTCAACTATTTGGTTTAAAATTCATGAATTTTGTTAAAAATTGGTCGTTTTCGGAAGAAAATTAATCTTCGTTGTGAAAAGTTCATTTTTTCTTGGTTATAGTTGAACATTCCTATCTTTAACTGAAAATTTAACTATTTTTTTGAAAAATCGTTGTTTTTGGTTGAAAATTGATTTTTCAATAGTAGATTAACTATTTCAGTTGAAGATTCTATTTTGTTGAAGATTGGATTTTTTTTTGTAAAAAATTAATGTTTCAAATTGAAAATGTGAGTATTTTATTTTTAGCTGAAAATTTATCTTTCTTAGCCAAAAATACAACTGTTTGGATAAAAATTTAATAATTTTTTAGTTGAAAATTCATATATATTTTTGAAAAATCCTCTTTTTGGTTCAAAAAGTTAATCTTTTCGATTAAAAATGTATGTTTTTGTGTCACATGTTACAAAATCATTGCGACCCCCATCTTGTTTGACACTATGTGCCGTTATTGCAAAACATCACCTGCCACCTATATTTGTTTATATATTTAAAAAAAAAAAAAAAAAAAAAAATGAAAATTCGAGGAGTTTCAGGACCGTAAAAATTTAATTCCGAGAATTAAAAACAAAATCCGTTATGAGTACTAGCTTCTTTCTGGATCATTATTCTTCCATTGAGATCATCTATTCAACATTCTACAAGTGTAGATATATACCATATGTGTGATCGTAAAATGGCTCTAACGGCAACAGGTAGTCAACGCGGAATACATATTATTAAGGTCAGCACATGCTATATTGGTTATATTATATATTATATAT
>JAABKJ010007616.1:0-11653 GCA_011634705.1 Andricus grossulariae
ATTTTGTTGAAAAACCAACTATTTTGTTTAAAATTAATCTTTTTTGTTTGAAAATACAACTGCTTGGTCGAAAGTTTTTCTTTTTGAAAGAAAATTCAATTTTTTGAAAAAAATCGTCTCTTTGGTTGAAAATGTTTTTTTTTTTCATTGAAAACTCTACTTTTATATTTTTGATTTAATATCCATTTCTTTTGGTTAAAATTCTACTATTTGGCTAAAAAGTGATCTTTTTTATTGACAGTTAATTCTTCTTATTTGAAAAGTCTACTATTATATTGCTGGTTCAGAATTTATCTCTTTTGGTTAAAAATTCTACTAGTTGATTGAAAATTTAATTATTTTGTTGAAAATTCAATTATTCTGTTAAAAAATCATATTTTTTGTTGGAAATTTCTCTTGATGGTTTAAAGTTAATTTTTCCAAATTGAAATTCTACTATTATATCGTTGGTCCAGAGCTTATCTCTTTGGGTTACAAATTCTACTATTTGGTTCAAAATTAAATTATTTACTTGAAAATTCAACTTTTTTTTTTAAAGTCATTATTTTGTTGAAAGAACAACTATTTTGATAAAAAAAATCACATTTTTTGTTCGAAAATTAAACTGCTTTGTCAAACATTCGTCTTTTTGCGCACTCAAAATTCATCTCTTTTGGATTGAAACTTTATGTTTTCAGGATTGAAAATTCATCGTTTTTTTGTAAAAAAAATGCCGATTCAAAATTCAACTCTGTTCTAAAAATTCTTTTCTGTCGAAAATTGAACTTCTTTGTCAAAAACTCGTCTTTTTGGACTCAAAATTCATCTTTTTTAGATTGAAAATGCATATTTTTTTTTGCTAGAGAAGCAAACTTCCCTTTTTGTTGAATAATAATTATATTATTATTATTATTATTTGTGTTTAGTCTCGAAACTTAAAATTCGAAGGCCTAGTTTCAAAGCAAACGTGACTTCCGGTTCCGGATAGAGACAACATGGAATTCGTTACCGAACCCTCATACGGAGAAACACTTTTTCTTTTTATTAGAGTCACGTGCAGTTTTATATTTAGTTTAAATTCTTGTTCTGGTATTTTCAGAATAATTGTAATCCCCTTCAACTGGGGTAATTACGGATCAGGCCGGTAATTATGGATAAAATGGATTTAAAATGTTTTTGCGGCTATAGTGAACTTTTCTATATATAAGTGTTCATAAAAATTATGGTTAATGAAGTTAATATAGTATTAAATACAAATTTTGTAACTTTTTTCAGCATATTTTTATTAACAAACACAAATTTTGATCCATAATTACCCCATCGGGAGTGTAAATATGGGTCAAACTTTGAATATTAATAACTTCGAAGAATTTTTTTAAAATGTCTATTACAGGATATCTTTAGAAGATTCTTAAGAACATTTATATATGGCATACAAAAATTAAGTACATTTTCTAATTTTTGGCGAAACTGCTTTTTAAAAAATTAGCAAAATTTAATCAATAATTACCCCGAATGATGGTAAGGGGCTGTACTTAAATTACGTAATTTTTGAAAATTCGCAAATGAAATAAATAACTCGCAGTAATTGTACAAAAAGTACAGAAAATCTGGAAAAAGTTAGGAAATTTCTATAAATTCGAATAACTGTCATGTATAATAAATTATAATTTGGAATTTTTTCATTACGTTCATAAAAGATTCTATAATGTTAAAAGATGAAGATTCTGGTATTTTAATATTATCGGTCAGGAAAAATGAAAAATTGGTTAGAGAAAAATTAGGGAATTTTCCAAATGAAGTTTTGCATTAATTGTGATGTAATATTCTTGTTAGTAATCTATTTGCCTTTAATTTTTTTTTTTTTTTTGCAGTTGCTTTCTTCTGAAGATTATCTTTTTAGTTATAAATTTTACTATTTGGTTAAAAATTCAACATTTTTTTAAAACGGTCATCCTTTTTTTTTCGAAAATTCAACATTTATGTTGAAAATTCAACTAATTCGTAGAAAATGTACTTTTTTATTTAAAAATTCATCAGATTTAGTAGAAATTTCACCTTTTTTGGATGAAAATTCAACAATTTTGTTAAAAAATCAACCCTTTTGTTTACAAATTCAACTGTTTTGTTGAAAATTCGTCTTTTTGGTTTTAAAATTCTAGTATTTTCGTAGAAAATTTACTTCTTTGTTTCAAATTCATATTTTTGTGTTGAAAAGTCAACTGAAATATTTTTTGGATGAAAATTCAATTTTTTTTTTAAATGTCTCTTTCATTAAAAAATTAATCTGTTTTAGTAGAAATTTCTTCATTCTTGGATAAAAATACAACTAGTTTGGTTTTAAATTCAAGTATTTTCGGAAAAAATTTACTTCTTTGTTTCAAATTTATATTTTGGTGTTGAAAAGTCAACTGAAATCTTTTTTGGATGAAAATTCAAATTAAAAAAAATGTGTCTTCGATTTAAAAATTTATCTCTTTTAGTAGAAATTTCTTCATTCTTAGATAAAAATACAATATATGGTTAAAAATTAACCTTCTTCAATTGAGGATTTAACTTTTTTTTGTTTGAAATTTTGGTTGAACCACTTTGTTAAGAAATAATTTTTTTGGTTAAAGATTCATATTTCTAGTTGAAAAATCATCTCTTTGGTAGAAAGTTTAACTATTTTATTCAAAATTTACCTTTTTTAATAGAAAATTCAACTAAGTGAGTAAAAGTTGAACTACTTTGTTGAAAAATTATTTTTCTGAGTGAAAGCTCATCTCTTTGGTTAAAAATTTAACTATTTTGTTAAATAGTCATCCTTTTTTGTGGAAAATTTAACCTTACTGTTGAAAATTCAACTGATTCGTAGAAAATTTACTTTCTGATTTGAAAATTCATCCGATTCAGTAGAAATTTCACCTTTTGTGAATAAAATTTCAACAATTTTGTTAAAAAATCAACCTTTTTGTTCACTAATTCAACTATTTTGTTAAAAATTCGTCTGTTTGGTTTTAAACGCAAGTATTTTCGCAGAAAATTTATTTCTTTGTTTCAAATTTATATTTTGGTGTCCAAAAGTCAACTGAAATCTTTTTTGGATGAAAATTCCAATTTAAAAAAAAATGTGTGATTAAAAAATTTATCTCTTTTAGTAGAAATTTCTTCATTCTTGGATAAAAATACAACTATATGGTTAAAAATTAACCTTCTTTGATTGACGATTTAACTTTTGTTTTAATTTTTATTAAACCACTTTGTTAAGAAATAATTTTTGTTGTTAAAGATTCATATTTCTAGTTGAAAAATCATCTCTTTGGTAAAAAGTTTAACTATTTTGTGGAAAATTTACGCTTTTTAATTGAAAATTCAACTAAGTGAGTAAAAGTTGAACTACTTTGTTCAAAATTTATTTTTTGAGTGAAAGCTCATCTCTTTGGTTAAAAATTTAACTATTTCATTAAATAGTCATCCTTTTTGGTCGAAAATTCAACCTTTATGTTGAAAATTCAATAAAGTCGTAAAAAATTTACTTTTTGATTTGAAAATTCGTCCGATTTAGTAGAAATTTCACCTTTCGTGGATAAAAATTCAACAATTTTGTTGAAAAATCAACCTTTTTGTTTACAAATTCAACTATTTTGTTGAAAAATCGTCTTTTTGGTTTTCAAATTCAAGTATTTTCGTATGAAATTTACTGTTTTGTTTCAAGTTCATATTTTTGTGTTAAAAGGTCAACTGAAATATTTTTTGGATGAAAATTCAACTATTTAAAAAAAAATCGGTCTTTGATCAAAACATTCATCTGTTTTAGTAGAATTTTCTTCATTCTTGGATAAAAATGCAACTATATGGTTAAAAATTAACCTTTTCTTGATTGAAGATTTAACTGTTTTGTTTTGAAATTTTGGTTGAACCACATTGTTAAGAAATCATTTTTGTTGTTAAAGATTCATATTTTTTTGTAAAACTATTTTGTTGTAAATTCGTTTTTCTGGGGAAGTTTTATTTAATTTTCTTAACAGAAATGGTAACTTTTCCATTTTCTTTCAAGTCGATCTTTTCTAGTTAAAAATACACTCTTTTTGGTAAAAAAAATCTTCTTAATTTGAAATTACGTCGCTTTTGGTTAAAATGCAACAGTTTCGTTGAAAATTGATTTTTTGGCTGAAAATTTATATTTTCTGGTTAAAACATCAACTATTACACTTTTTTGTGCAGAACTCTTCTTGTCAAGTTGAAAACTCAACTATTTTGTTGACAATTAATTTATTTTGTTGAAAATTAAAGTATTTTTTTCAAAAATCATCTTTTATGGTAGAAAAGTCATTTTCTTCTTTAAAATAAATAAATAAATTTTAAATTTGTATCTGGAATATTGTTTCATTCTGTTTATAAAAGATTCTATGTTAAAAACATTACAAGACTAAAATGCTGGTGTTTGAATGTTAATGGTAAGGGATTTTTACTTGAACATGGTCCAGGAAAAATCAAGAAATTTTGAATATGAATTTTTCACCTTGAAAAACATGTATTATCTTAAATACAGAAAATTTCAATTAATTTCAAGTCCCATATCTTATTATTTCTGAAAAATAAAAATTATTTACAGCAAAGGTGGAAGGGGGGGGTAAAAATATTTTAAAAAGTTTTTTGACCTATTTCGAGGTTTTCAAGATTTTTTGCACACTTCCGGTGCGTTAGTACTGAGAAAATGAAGGTAATAGATTGCACAACGACAGGAATCGCGATTCGCTTTCTTCATTAAGTCGACGCAATTCTCCCGCTCGCGGATTAAAATACTGTTACTTTTTTTTAACATAAAAAGTTAGTATGTCATTTAAACTAATTAAGTAAAGTTAACAGTTACTTTGTTCCATTATAGCGCACGAAAATTGGTTTAATTTGTTTAACAATTTTTTTGCTATAAGCAGAGAACAATGTTGTGTTTGTTTAATAATGGATAATAATTTAATTTTTAGTTAAAAAATAAATTCTCAACTGAAAAAAATGAATTTTTAACACAAAATAGTTGAATGCTCAACCAAAATAGATCAGAACTCAACCAAACAGTTGCATTTTTAACTAAAATGATGAATGAATCAAGTTCTTTTTTCAATGAAGTTGATTTTGTTTTAAATGAAGTTGATTTATAAGCACGAAAAGACGAATTTTAAGCCAAATAGTTGACTTTACAACAAACAAATGGATTTTCAAGAAAGTAATTCAATTTTCAACCAAGTAGTTAAATTTTCAACCGAATAGTTAAATTGTTAACTAAAAAAGATAATTTTTCAACAAACAAACGAATTTTTAAGAAAGTAGTTCAAATTTCAAAAAAATAGTTGAGTTTTCAACCAAAAATGGAATGACTCAATTTTCAGTTGAGAAAAAAATGGCTCAACCAAAAAAACTGAATTTTCGAAAAAGTAGTTTAATTTTCAATCAAGGAGATGAATATTTAAGCAAAATGATAAATCTTGAAACAAAAAACTAAATTTGTAACAAAAGAATTCAACTTTCAAACAAGTAGTTAAATTATCAACCAAAAAGAGGAATTTCCAACAAAATAATTGAATTTGCAATTAAAAAATATACATTTTCAACCAAATAGTTGAATTTTGCACCAAGAAAAGATACATTTTTAATTAAAAATGTAATAGTTGATATTGCAACCCAGCAAGATTTTAATTTTTAATCAAAAACAGTTGAATTAAACCAAAAAAAAACGAATTTTTCACAAAGTTGTATGCTCAACTAAAACAGATTAATTTTCAACAAAACAGTTGAATTTACAACTAAAAATATAAATTTTTAACCAGGAATGAATTTTGGAACCAAAAAAGATTTTTCATTCAAAAGAGAAAATAAATTTCAATTAAATGATTGAATTTTTAAACCAAAAAGGCGATTTTTCTCCTACACAGTTGAATTTTTAACCCGCGAATATGCATTTTAAATTTAAATTTGGATTTTTTTTGATTTTGACTAAATTTTAATTTTGACCTAAATAGTTGAATTTCCAGGAAAACAGTTCGATTTTCAAGCTAAAAGAATTACTTTCTAACAAAATTGTTGAATTTTGAACAAAATAATTAAATTTTCAACCAAATAATAAAAGTTTTAATAAGAAAATATAAATTCTCAACCAAAAATATGATAGTGGACTCTTCGACCAAAAAAAATCAATTTTCTTATAACAAAAAATAGTTGGATTTTCAAACAAAGACATAAGATTTAAAAAAATTAATTTTCAACCAAACAAAAACGAAAATTAAATTCTGGAGATTAATTTATAACTTCCTAGGACCAACAAGGAATGTTTTAAAACATTTGAAATTTCAGAGTGGGAGAAAAATTCAAATTTTCCTAATCTGGACACCATTTTTCTAATAAGGGCACCGATCGGTAATCAGTAGACCTGGGTTCGAATCCCAGCGGAGCCAAGAGACAATTTTTTCCCAGACCGAAAAATTCCCAAATTCCAAAAATAAATTAAATTGATCCGAAAATATTGACTATTCAGGTCAAAGTACTTTAATTATTAGTATATAGATTACACAAAGGATTTCCTTAAAAGTGAAACCAACCTCCTCGTTTTGATAAATAAGGAATACAATTATTGTTGTCTACTTCAGTTTTATTAGAAATTTATTCAAATTTATACTAAGGTCAATAGACTGTGGGTGTATCGCTATTATTATTTTTTCCTATCAGAGCAAATCACAATCAGTCGAGTCTACTTTTTTTCAGTCCGTTGACTTAAAAGAGGAAGACACGTGTTTTTAGTCGTTCATCAAGTCCAAGACTCCGTGTAAGTTATGCAAGCCGCCTCGGCACACCTTTTGCGGAAGGTATGGGTTTCACAACCTCGGAAATGCCTTAGAATTACCTACGTTTTGTCATGCAGAATTTTATTTAGGTCAAAAAACAGAACATTTCTCTTTATGATTTTTTTTTAAATTTTGTTATGATAAATATTAAACAGTGTTGATTACTGGTCCATTATTTTTGAGAAACGATAAAAAATCTACCTCAACCCGGAGTTGAACCGGGAACGTCACTATACATGAGTAAAGCGATAACGAATCACTCCAACTATGTATATTAGGGTGCCAATTTAAAATGCAATATATTTTTTCTTACAGTCTTGGCCAATAAATGTGTACAGTTTGACAAAAAAAAAGGCAACAAATATATATATATTTTTATATAAAATCTTCTTGAGATCCCGCAAAACGTTTAAAGTTCTAGATCCCGCTCAAGGCGATAGAAGATGAAAAATGTATTTCTTTTTTTATTTTTTCTCTTGAACTATGGGCTCTAGTAAAAAAATAAATATGATAAAGATATTTCATTTTTTTGTGAGGAACATTTTTTAATAACAGATTTTTTGTCTCAAACCCTTCTTTCGAACAGTACATCACTTAAATGTCAGAAAAATGGCATTTTTCACTTTTTTGGCTAAACTGAGGGTTCAAATGAAAAAGTAAATGCGACAAAAACATTTGACTTTCTTCTGAAAAATATTTTATGTTCATAACACTTTTGTCTAAAACCCTTTTTTTGGCCAGTAGACCACTTACAGGTCAATAAAATGACGTTTCCCATTTTTTTAGCTGAACTGAGTGTTCCAGAGAAAAAATTAACGTGAAAAAAACATTTTACTTTTTTATAAACATTTTTTGTTTACAACACTTTCGTCTAAAACCCTCATTCTTTCGAACAGTACATCACTTAAATGTCAATAAAATGACATTTCCCACTTTTTTTAGCTGAACTGCGTGTTCTGGAGAAAAAATGAATGTGAAAAAAACATATTCATTTTTCATAAACAACATTCTTTGCTCATAACACATCTAAAACCCGTTTTTTGGCCACTAGACTACTTAAACATCAATAAAATGAAATTTTCCACTTTTCTAGCTGAACTGCGTGCTCTAGAGGAGAAATGATCGTGAAAAAACATCTTACCTTTTTATAAACGACATGTTTTGTTTATAAAACTTTTGCCTAAACCCCTTCTTTCGAACAGTACATCACTTAAATGTCAAGAAAATGGCATTTTTCGCTTATTTAGCTGAACTGAGGGTTCAAGTGGAAAAACAAGTGCGACAAAAACATTTTACTTTTTCAAAAACAACATTTTTAGTTTACAACACTTTCACCTAGAACCCTTTTTTCAGCCAATAAACCACTTAAATGTGAAGTAAAAATATTTTTGCAAATAATATAATATAACTTAAAAGAACGATGTGGCTAAATTAAATAAATTTTACTTAGAAACATTACATCGAAAGTAGGGTTTTGGGCGACAATGTTATAAACAAAAAATGTCTTTTATAAAAAAGTAAAATGTTTTTTTTTCACGTTCACTTTTTCTCTGGAACACGCAGTTTAGCTAGGAAAGTGGAAAACGTCATTTTATTGGCATTTAAGTGGTCTAGTGGCAAAAAAGGGGTTTTAGATGAAAGTGTTATGAGCAAAGAATGTTGTTTATGAAAAATTAATATATTTTTTTCACATTCATTTTTTCTTTAGAACACGCAGTTCAGCTAAAAAAGAGGGAAATGTCATTTTATTGACATTTAAGTGATGTACTGTTCGAAAGAAGGGTTTTAGGCGAAAGTGTTGTAAACAAAAAATGTCGTTTATAAAAAAGTAAAATGTTTTTGTTGCATTTATTTTTTCATTTGAACCCTCAGTTTAGGTGAAAAAGTGAAAAATGCAATTTTCCTGACATTTAAGTGAGCTACTGTTTGAAAGAAGGATTTGAGACAAAAAATCTGTTATTTAAAAATATTCCTCGCAAAAAAATGAAATATCTTTATTATATTTATTTTTTTACTATAGCCCATAGTTCAAGAGAGAAAACGAAAAAAACACATTTTTCATCTTCAATCGCCTTGAGCGGGATCTAAGCTACTTTTTTCGGAAAATAAAGAATGCGGGAAATATTTTTCTCATTTGAGGACAAATCTCATACCCAATGAATTTATGAAACTTAGATTACTCAAGTATCGTATCTAAGCCAATGTAATAAATTTTTAAAGTCTTACCCTATAGTATTTTTTCTTGAAACAAAAAAATTACCACGTGTTTTTTCTTTAAAGCTAAAAAAATATTAGCGAACCTAGAACTTTAAATGTCTTGCGGGAGCTCAAGAAAATTGTACATGAAAAAAAAATACGTGGCCTTTTTTTGTCAAACTATACAGATTTATTGGCTAAGACCTTGAGAAAAAAAATATTGCATTTTAAATTGGCACCCTAATATATATATATATATATATATACATATTTTAATTTTGTTCACGTCTATTATTACGCCTACATATTTTTTCTCGTTTGTCCAAAAATAATAGACCCGTAGTTGACACTATTTAATATTAAACATACAACATTAATTAGTACCCTGGTCAAAAAAATAACATCACTGTTTTAAATTATATTCTGATATTTGTAAACTTTTTATACTTTCAAAAATATGAGAAAAATGAAATTATGGACAAAAAGTAAAAACTTATATCTTAATTTTCGAATTGTTTATATTTTCGGTGACGGTATGAACAAAATTACCGGTACCAACAATTAGTTTTCCGGGGAAATTAAAAAAAAATTTAGGTTTTTTTTTTTACAAGATTAATTTCAAGCTGTGAAGATTTCAAAATACTATAATTTTTTTAATTTTCGCAGGCTTTTAACAAATTTTAGGAAAACTTTGATTTATTTCAAAAGATATTTAAAAGTTTAAGAAGTTTTGAAAAGATTCGGAAATAATTTCAATCTTGAGAAGATTTCAACATTCAAAACAAACTGTAGATTTTTGAAGATTTCGAACAAAAAATTTAGAAACTATTTAAGATTTTTGAAAGGTTGCAACAAAATAAAAATTATTTTCTTGAGATTTATAAAAAAATAAAAAATTATTTTTTATTTTACAAAACTTATTTTAAGAGAATATTTAACAAGATTTAAAAACATTCCGAAAGATTTCCTAAATTGACAAAAAAAAAAAATTTTGAGGCGACTTTCTTAATTTCGCAGAATTTTTTCAAATTTAGAAAAACTCGAATCATTTTAAAATATATTTGAAAGTTTTAAATAAATTTCCGAAATAATTTAAAATCATAAAAGATTTTTTAAAAATTCAAACAAAATATAATTTTTAAAGATTTCGAAATAAAATTTTGATGGGTTTTAAAATATTTTGATTGGCAATTTAAAAATTAATTTTAAGAATATATTTCAAAACATTTTAGAACATTATAAAAAAATTCCACAATTTTCGAAAAAGAATTCGCAAGATTTTAAGACAGTTTTAGGAATAATTCGAGTCAGTTCAAAAGAAATGTAGGATTTTACAAGTTTTTATGTGATTACAAACATTTTAAAACTTTGAAATGATTTTCGAAAATTGCTAAAATATTTCAAACAAATTTCAAGCGTTAACATTTTCTCTAATTATATTTCAAACTGACTTAAATTTTTCTGAAACTTTGTAACATCCTGTAAAATAAAAAAAAACGTAGAAAATTTCTAGAATTTTTGACATATTCAAAACCTTCAAAAATCTTTTCGAATTTTCTCGATAAATCTAGGAAAATAATAACGTATAGCCTTAAAGCAAATAAACAAAGAAACTTAGAAAATGAATAAATATTCGAAATTATCTTTTTTGTATTAACAAGTATTTTCCCTACAAATTATAATTTGCCTAAAATTTGTTTTCTTCCCTGGCTCAAAATACTTTTTTGGTTGAAAATATAACATTTCTTGTGGAAATTCGTCTTTTTGATTTTAAAATTCCATCTTTTTTATGAAAATTGCAACTTTTCGATTTAAAAATCAAATCTTTTTTAGTTGAGGATTCAACTATTTTGTTCAAAATTAAAATCAAAATATCCTTTTTTCAAATTATTTTTCTAGTTGAAGATCCATTATTTTAGTTGAGAATTCATTTTTTTGGTAGAAAATTAATCTTCTTGGTATAAAATTCATGTATTTTGTTGAAAATTAATGTTTCCTTGTAAATTCATATTCAGAGTAGAAAATTCTTCTTTTTTGACAAATATTTAATATTTTTTGATTACAAATAGAACTGTTTGAAAATTTGTATTTTTTAATGATTTTAACTGCTTTTGATTACATTTTTATTTATCGAAACATCAAATGCTACAAAATTGTTTGACATTTTTTAAATCTCTTGAAATTCTTTGAAATATTTTTAAATAACTTAAAATTGTTTAAATCCCTTAAATAAAGCTTAGTTTATTCCCTAAAGTTCTTTCGAAATTATTTGAAATACCTTAAAATTCCTTGAAATTCTTGGAATTGCTTAAAATTCTTTGAAATTTTTGTTTCATTTAATTTATTTTCTAAAGTTCTCTAGAAATTTCTCAAAATCGAACTTAAAATATTTGGAAATCCTAAAAAATTCCTGGACATCTCTTAAAGTTTTTAAAATGTTTTGAAATTCTTCAAAACCTGTTAAAATAGCTTAATATCTTTCAAATATTTTAAAATTCCGTAAATCTTTTGAAGTAATTGGAGATCATGAAAATCTCTAAAATCTTATGAAATCCTTTGAAATCTTTGGAAATGCTAAAAAATTGTTTGGCAATCCTTGACATTTATTAAAATTTCTTAAAATTCTTTGGAATATTTTGAAATATATATATATATATATA